>PVKV010022015.1:0-36288 GCA_004027835.1 Alouatta palliata | reverse complement strand
CTGGGTTCAAGCAATTCTCCTGCCTCAGCCTCCCGAGTAGCTGGGACTACAGGCACGTGCCACCATGCCCAGCTAATTTTTGTATTTTTAGTAGAGACGGGGTTTCACCATGTTGACCAGGATGGTCTCGATCTCTTGACCTCGTGATCCACCCGCCTCGGCCTCCCAAAGTGCTGGGATTGCAGGCGTGAGCCACCGCACCCGGCCCGATGTCATTATTTTTTGATGGATTTATATTCCATTGTATATACGCATCATTTAAAAAAACAGTTTTTTTTTTTTTTTTTGATGGACACTTAGGTTGATTCCACGTCTTGGCTGTTGTGAATATTGCTGCAGTAAACATGGATGCACAGATATCCGTTTGATACATGGATTTCCCTTCTTTTTTGTGTTTACCCAGCTTTGGGATTGCTGGATTGCGTGGTAGTTATATTTTAAGATTTTTTAAAGGAACCTCATATTATTTTCCCTAGTGGTTGTACTAATTTACATTTCCACCAACAGTGTATGAGAGTTCCCCTTTCTGAACATCTTCTTCAGCTTTCGTTATTGCCTGTCTTTTTGAAAAAAAAGCCATTTTAACTGTGGTGAGATGTTATCTCAATGTGGTTTTGATTTGAATTTCTCTAACAGTGATGCTGACCATTTTTTCCGAATACTTGGCCATTCGTATGTCATCTTTTAGGAACTCAGTTTTCAGATCTTTTGGTCATTTCTTAATCATATTATTTGATTTTTTGCTGTTGAGTTGATTGAGCTCCTTATATATTTTTGCTGTTAAGCCCTTTTGGGATGGGTAGTTTTCATGTATGTTCTCCTATTTTGTGGCTTGTCTCTTCACTTTGTTGATTTTTTATTTTGGTGGGTGAAACCTTTTTCACTTGATATAATTCCATTTGTCCATTTTTACTTTAGTTGCCTGTGCTTTTTTGGGATATTAGTAAAAAAATCTTTGCTCAGACAAATGTCCTGGAGCATTTATCCAGTGTTTTCTTCTAGTAGTTTCATAGTGTCAGGTCTTAAAATTAAGTTTTTAATACATTTTATTTGATTTGATTTTTCTAAATGGTAAGAGATGGGATCTAGTTTCTTTCTTCTGCATGTGAATATTCAGTCTCCCCAGCACCATTTATTAAAGAGACTATCCTTTCCTCAAGTACAGCCTTGGTGCCTTTGTCAAAAATGAGTTGACTTTAAATTCATGTATTTATTTCTGGGTCTTTTATTCCTTTTCATTGGTCTATGACTCTGTTTCTATAACACTATCATGCTGTTTTAGTTACTATAGCTTTGTAATATAATTTGAAGACAGAAGATATGATTCTTCAGTTATGTTCTTTTTGATCAGAATTGCTTTGACTATTCTGGGTCTCTTGGGGTTTTATATAAATTTTAAGACTGTTTTTTCTATTTCTGTGAAGAATGTCCTTTTCAGGGATTGCATTGAATCTGTAGATTCCTTTAGCATGAATATGTTAACAAGATCGATTCTTCCAATTTATGCACATGAAATATCTTTCCATTTTGGGTTCTGTTTAATTAATTAATGTTTTATAGTTTTTATTAGAGAGATTTTTTTTTAACATTTTTGGTTAATTCCTAGGTACTTAATTTTATTTTTGATTATTGTAAATGGAATTTTTGATTTCTTTTTCAGATTGTTCACTGTTGATATATGGAAATGCTACTAATTGTTGCATGTTAATCTAGAATTTAGCACCTTTACCAAATTTTAAAATTTCAGTTTTAATAGTTTTTGGTGGAATCTTCAGGTTTTTCCAAATATAAAAACATATCATCTGCAAACAAGGATAATTTGACTTCTAAATTTCAAACTTGAATGCCGTTTATTTCTTTCTCTTGTCTGACTGTTCTGGCTGGAATTTCTAGTACTATATTGAATAAAAATGATAAAGATGGGCATTCTTGCCATGTTCCAAATCTTAGAGGAAACACTTTCGGGTTTTCCCCATTCAGTATGATTCTACCTGTTGGTTTGTCATTTACGGACCTTTTTTGTGTTGAGGTATATCCCTTCTATACCCAGTTTGTTGAGAGTTTTTATAATGAAGTGATGCTGAATTTTATCAAATGCCTTTCTGGCATCTGTTGAAATAATTATACAGTTTGTCCTGAAGTCTGTTGATGTGATGTATCACCTTTATTGATTTGCATATGTTCAACCATTCTAAATTCCACTGGGTCATGGTGTTTTGTTTATTTGTGTCTTCTCTCTTTTTTTCTCAGCCTGTTAAAAGATTTGTCCATTTTATTGCATTTTTTAAATGTTTTTTTTTTTTTTGCTGCTCTTTGAATTGCTTTTTTGAAGCCTTAATTTCATTTTTTCTATGCTAATCTTTATTCTTTCTTTTCTTCTACTAATTTTGGGTTTGATATGCTCTTGCTTTTCTATTTCTTTAAGATACTTTGGCAGATTGTTTATGTAGATTTTAAATTTTTTTTATGTTGGCATTTCTTGCTACATAATTCCCTATTAGTATTGCTTTTACTGTATCCCATAGGTTTTGGTATGTTGTATTTCCATTTTCATTTATTTTAAGGATTTTTTAAATATTTATTTCTTAATTTCTTTATTGACCCAGTGATTGATTAGAAGCATTTGTTTAATTTCCATGTGTTTGTATAATTTCAAATGCTCCTCTTGCTACTGATTTCTAGTGGTATTCCATTGTAGTCACACAAGATAGTACAACTTTATTTTATTTCTTTGACGTTTTTAAGACTTTTTTGTGGCTTAACGTATACTTTATCCTTGAAAATGTTCTATGTGCTGAGAAGATGAATGTGTATTCGGCAGCAAATGCATGGAAAGTTCTGTAGATGTCTATTGCTCAAATTGCAGATTAAGTTTTTTGTTTCTTAGTTGATCTTATGTCTAGATAATCTGCCCAATGCTAAAAGTAGGGTGTTGAAGTCACCAACAATTATTGTATTGGGTCTGTCTCGACCTTTACCTCTAATAATATTTGTTTTACATATCTGGGTACTCTGGTGTTGGGTGCATATTTAGTTGCAATTTTCATATCCTCTTTTTGGATTGAACCCTCTATCATTATGTAATGACTCTGTATTTTTTTTTTAAGTTTTTAATCTTTAAATCTATTTTATCTGCTACAAGTATAGCTACTTCTGGTCTTTTCTGATCCCTTTAATTTTATCCTTTGTGTCTTTATAAGTAAAGTGACTTTCTTGTAGGCAGCATATAGTTCTTGATGCCTTGTCAAAAATGACTTGACTGTAAATGCATGGATTTATTTTTAGGCTCTTTATTCTGTTTCATTGGTCTATGTACCTATTTTTATGCCAGTTAAAAAAATCTGTTGAGTCATTCTATGTCTTTTGGTTGAAGTAGTTAGTATATTCATGTTCAATGTTGTTGACATGCATGGACATACTACTGCCATTTTGTTATACGTTTTCTTATTGTTTTGTTGGTTTTCTTTTTTCTCCCTTCATTTCTGTTTTCCTTTATATAAAAGTGATTTTCTCTGGTATGTTTTAATTCTTGGTTTTATATTTTGTGTATCTGTTACAGCTTTTTGTTTTGTGTTTACCATGAGGCTTACAAACAACATCTTAAAAATCAATTTAACATAAACAGATGACAACTTAACTCTGATTATAAAGAAAAGAAAAAAAAGACGAAAAGAAAATACTTTATAGAGTTTAACTCATTCCTTCTGCTTTTTGATTTTTTAAAATCTCTATATATGTTTTTTATACTGTGTATCTCTTAAAAAGAGGTAGTTGTTTTGATAGATTTGTCTTCTAGTCTTACTACTAAAGAAGTCAGTGGTTTACACATTGCAATTACATTGTTAGATTGCTCTGTATTTTTCAGTGTATTTACTACTATCAGCAATTTGTGAACCTTCAGATGATTTCTGGTTTTTCATTAACATCCTTTTCTTTCAGATTAAAGAAATTCTTTTATAATTTTTTGATAAGACAAGTCTGGTGCTGATGAAATACTCAGCTGCTCTTTGTCTGGGAAAGTCTTTGTTTTTCTTTCATGTTTGGAGGATAATTTGCTGGATACAATATTCTAGGTTGGTATTTTTTTCTTCAGAACTTTGAATATGTAATCTCACTCCCAATCTAGCCAAGATTTCCACTGAAAAGTTTACTGCCAGACATATCAGAGATCCTTTAAATGTTACTTGCTTATTCTTGTGCTTCTGTTATAACCCTTTCTTTATCCTTAACCTTTGAGAGTTTGATTATTACGTGCCTGAGATAGTGTCTTACTTGGTTTGAATCTTCTTGATGTTCTTTAACCTTATTGTCTTTGATAGTCATTTAGGCTTGGAAAGTTCTGTTCTTATTTTTTGAATAAAATATGTATCCCTATATTGTTATCTACATTCTATTTAAGCAAATAACTTTTAGTTTTGCTCTTTGGAGGCTATTTTATAGATCTTGTATGTATACTTTATTCTTTTTTTTTCTTCTGTGTATATTTTTATATATCCTGCCTTTAAATTCACTTATTCTTTCTTCTGCTTGATCAAGTCTGCTGAAAGATTCTGATGCATTTTTTTAGTTTGTCAATTTAACTTTTCAGCTCCAAATTTCTGCTTTATTTTATTTATTATTTCAATCTGTTTGTTAAATTTCTCTGATAGGAATCTGAATTCTATCTTTGTGTTACCTTAAAGTTAATTGAGCTTCCTTAAGACAGCTATTTTGAAGTTTTTATTTGAGAGGTCATAAATCTTTATCACTCCAGGATTGGTCACTGGTGCCTTATTTAGTCCATTTGGTGAGACACTGTTTTCCAGGATGTTCTTGATGCTTGTGGATGTTTGCTAATGTCTGGGCATTGAAGAACTTTGCATATTGCATTGTTAATGTCCGGGCATATTGTTAATTCTGGGCATTGAAGAACTTTGCATTGAAGGACTGGGCATATTCCAGACTTTGCAGTCTGTGCTTTTTTGTACTCATCCTTTTTGAAAGATGAGCAAAGTAACTGGATGAGCCCAAGGCCTGCTGCCATTACTGTCTGATGCTACTGACTTTTATTCATGGTCCAAGGCCACTTCAGTCAACAGGTGGTGAATCCTGCTGGGAATGGATCTGTCCTACTAGGGCAATAGATTCCCCTCTGGTCTAGGGGTGAATCTAGGGATGCTGTTGAGAAGCAAATTCCTGGAATTAGAGGCTTCAGGAACTTATCTGGTGTTTTATTATACAGGGGCTGAGCTGTTACCCAAGTTGCAAGAGGAAGTATACCCACTATACTTCCTTCCTTCTAGTGAAAGGAGTTTTTCTCCATGCTTCACTTCCTGAAGTTGTGAGAGGGGTGACACAGGTACTACCATGGCCCCGGGTAGATTGGATGGAAGATTCCCTTTTGGCCCCAGGCTGATATAATGCTCCCTCTCTGAGCACTGGTGGAATTCCGCCCAGTATAGTGGTCCACTGTGTATACCACACTTGCTTCACTCTCTCCTGCAAGCATACAGATTCTCTCTTCAAGCTGTCCTCCCAGGGGTTGGAAGAGAGAGGTGGCATAAGCAATGAAAGAGTGTCCTTCTTACCCTCTTCAAAGCTTCTTTGTTATTTATGTTAAAACCTGGTGTTGTGATTGTGCACACCTAATTTTTGTTTCTTATAAATGTGCGTCCTTCCCCCGACCCCACCTGTGGATCTGTGGATAGTTGTTCAATTTGGTGTTCCTGGAAGGCAATGATTGCTCGAGGGTTCTATTTGGCCATGTTGCTTCACCTCCTCCCTCAAGTCTCTTTCAGTTTTTTAAATTTTTCCTTACCATTTGGGTACCTTATATTTTATACCACTTCTTAGTTTACAAAGCAGGTTCATATATGTTATTTTATTTGATCTTTACATTTTCTTTGTAAGCTCGACTATTATTATCTTAATTTTGAAGATAAACAAATGGAGCCTCCAGGTTCTCTGACTGGTTGAAGAGTCATAGAGGCTATATCCAAGCCTTCAAGACTAAGCCCAGTGATCTTTCTAATACATTGATTTCCAAATATTACATTTTTTGCATGAAAATGCATTTACATGGTTGTATCGAAGTTTAAAATAAAATGATTAATTAAGAGTCCAGGGTCCTTTGCCGTAACCAAGGTCTTTTATGAACAGTGTTGTCTACTGTTCTCCTTTCCCTGCATCCTTTGCTGCATCCCATGCCTTCAGAACTCGGCTTTCCTCCCTGCTGAAACTGCTCTTGCAGCAACTGATAACCCTGTAAAGAATAGATCCTGTAATTTTTTCTCTATTCTCACATTCTTTTTTTGTTATTGTGGTACATAAACTTCTTTACCATTTTAATCATTTCTGGGTATATAGCTCGGTGGCAGAAGGCACATTCATATGATTTGCTGTGCCGTCATCACCATTCATCTTCAGAACTTTTCCATCCTCTCAAACTGAAACTCTCTACCCATGAAACAATACATCCCTATTCCCACCAGCTCCCAGCAACCACTATCCTACTTTCCGACTCTGAATTTAACTACTCTAAATACCACATACAAGTGAAATACCACATAAGAGTCATGCAGCATTTATGCTTTTTTGTCTAGCTTATTTCAATTAGCATAATGTCTTTTAGGTTCATCAATGTTGTAGCATGTGTCATTACTTTTTATGACAGAAAAATATTCCATTGCTAAGTATATATTACATTTTGTTTATTCATCTGTTGATATACATTAGAGTTGTTTCCACATTTTCTCTATTGTGAATAATGCTGCTATGAATATTGTTGTACAAATATCTCTTTGAGACACTGCTTTTAATTCTTTGGGGTATATATCCAGAAATAGAATTGCTGGATCATATGGTAATTCTATGTTTAATTTTTTTTTTAGGAACTGCCATACTGTTTTCCACAGTGGCTGCATCATTTTGCATTCTCACAAGCAATACAAAAGGATTTCAGTTTCTTCACATTGTTACCAACACTTATTTTTTTCTTTTCTTTTTTTTTTTTTTTTGGTGGGGTACAATCACCATCTAAATGGGTGGGAAGTCATATTTCTTTATGGTTTTGAGTTGCCTTTCCCAGTGCATAGTGATGTTGAGCATCTTTTCGGTTACTTATTAGCCGTCATTGGCATATTTTTAAGGAAACACCAGGAATCAGATTTTTTGATTCTGATGTTTCCAAGTTCTGTCTGTTCAGTTTGTGCTTTTATTAGCCAGCAATCTTTAGCATCCCTCCAGTACCTTTTTTGCTTAAACTAACTCAGCTTGATTGCGATTGCTTGTAAACAATACTTCAGCTTCTAAACAGGTAATTATTTTCCTTTTTGGCTGCACTAATCTTGCAATGAACTACAGCATTTGGTTCACTCTACTATCTTTTGCCAAGTATTTCTGCTACATTCCTACTATTTTCTGATTATTTATATATAAGAACAATTATTAGCCATGGCAAAGAAAAAAATCATCAAATTTTCCTTTTTAGATTAGTGTAACAAATACAAGAGGAACACATTTATTAATCTTTAAAATTTGTTTATTATACTTTAAGTTCTGGGGTGCATGTGTAGAATGTGCAGGGTTGTTACATAGGTATACACGTGCCATGGTGGTTTCCTGCATCCATCACCTCATCATCTACATTAGGTATTTCTCTTCATGCTGTCTGTACCCAACCCCCTACTCCCCCCACTCCCTGCTATCCCTCCCCTACCCCCAACCCCCAACAGTCACTGGTGTGTGATGTTCCACTTCCTGTGTCTATGTGTTCTCATTGCTAAACTCCCACTTACGAGTTATAATGTGATGGTTGGTTTACAGTTCTTGTGTCAGTTTGCTGAGAATGATGGTTTCCAGCTTCATCCATGTCCCTGCAAAGAACATGATCTCATCCCTTTTTATGGCTGCATGGTATTCCATGGTATATACGTGCTACATTTTCTTTATCCAGTCTATTTCTGATGGGTATTTGGGTTGGTTCCAAGTGTTTGCTATTGTAAACGCTGCTGCAATAAACACATGTGCATGTGTCTTTATAATAGTATGTTTTAGAATCCATTGGGTATATACCCAGTAATGGGATTGCTGGGTCTAATGGTATTTCTATTTCTAGGTCCTTGAGGAATCACCACACTGTCTTCCACAATGGTTGAACTAATTTACACTCCCACCAACAGTGTAAAAGCGTTCCTATTTCTCCACATCCTCTCCAGCGTCTGTTATCTCCTGAATTTTTAATGATCACCATTTAACTGGCATGAAATGGTATCTCAATGTGATTTTGACTTGCGTTTCTCTAATGACCGTGATGATGAGCTTTCTTGCATATGTTTGTTGGCTGTATAAATGTCTTTTTTGATAAGTGTCTATTCATATCCTTTGCCCATATTTTGATTGGGTTTTTTGTTTTTTTCTTGTAAATTTGTTTAAGTTCTTTGTAGATTCTGGATATTAGCCCTTTGTCAGATGGGTAGATTGCAAAAATTTTTTCCCATTCTGTTGGTTGCCATTTCACTCTACTGATTCTTTTGCTGTGCAGAAGCTCTTAAGTTTAATTAGATTCCATTTGTCTATTTTGGCTTTTGTTTCCATTGCTTTTGGTATTTTAGCCATGAAGTCCTTGCCTATGCCTATGTCCTGAATGGTATTGCCTAGGTTTTCTTCTAGGGTTTTTATGGTGTTAGGTCTTATGTTTAAATATTTAATCCAGCTGGAGTTAATTTTACTGTAAGGTGTAAGCAAGGGGTCCAGTTTCAGCTTTCTGCAAATGGCTAGCCAGTTTTCCCATCACCTTTTATTGAACAAGGAATCCTTTCCTCATTGCTTGTTCTTGGCACATTTGTCAAAGATCAGACAGTTATGGATGTGTGATGTTGTTTCTGAGTCCTCTAGTTCCATTGGTCTATACATCTGTTTTGGTACCAGTACCATGCTGTTTTGATTACTGTAGCCTTGTAGTAGTTTGACGTCAGGTAGCGTGATGCCTCCAGCTTTGTTTTTCTGCTTAGGATTGTCTTAGCTATGTGGGCTCTTTTTTGGTTTCATGTGTAGTTTAAGGTGGTTTTTCCCAATTCTGTGAAGAAAGTCAATGGTAGCTTGATGGGGATAGCATTGAATCTATAAATTACTTTTGGCAGTATGGCCATTTAAATGACATTGATTGTTCATCACCATGAGCATGGAATGTTCTTCCAACTGTTTGTGTCCTCTCTGATTACCTTGAGCAGTTGTTTATTGTTCTCCTTGAAGAGGTCCTTTACATCCCTTGTTATTTGTATTCCTAGGTACTTTTTTCTTTTTGTAGCAGTTACCAATGGGAGTTCACTCATGATTTGACTCTTTGTCTATTATTGGTGTATAGGAATGCTTGTGATTTTTGCACATTGATTTTCTTTTCTGAGACTTTGCTGAAGTTGTTTACCAGCTTAAGGAGATTTTGAGCTGAGATGATGGTGTCTTCTAAATACACAATCATGTCATCTGCAAATAGAGACTATTTGGCTTCCTCTTTTCCCAGTTGAATACCATTTATTTCTTTTTCTTGCCTGATTGCCCTGGCCACAACTTCCATCACTATATTGAATAGGAATGGTGAGAGAGGGCACCCTTGTCTAGTGCCAGTTTTCAAAGGGAATGCTTCCAGTTTTTGCCCGTTCACTATGATATTGGCTGTGGGTTTGTCATAAATAGCCTTTATTATTTTGAGATACGTTCTATCAATACCTAGTTTATTAACAGTTTTTAGCATAAAGGGCTGTTGAATTTTGTTGAAGGCCTTCTCTGCATTTATTGAGATAATCATGTGTTTTTTGTCTTTGATTCTGTCTGTGTGATTGATGACATTTATGGATTTGTGGATGGTGAACCAGCCTTGCCTCCCAGGGATGAAGCTCACTTGATGGTGATGGGTTAGCTTTTTGATACGCTGTTGTATTCTGTTTGCCAGTATTTTATTGAGGATGTTGCATCAGTGTTCATCATGGATATTTGCCTGAAAAAAATGTTTTTAGTTGTGTCTCTGCCAGGTTTTGGTATCAGGATGGTGTTGGTCTCATAAAATGAGTTAGGGAGGATTGAGGAACACATTTAAAGTGTACATTTCTCTTTATGTGAGTCACAAAGATCCATGTTTATTACTGCCCCTCGTGTTTGTGTTCTCTCTTCTGTGGAGGTATCAGGGTGATAGTGGTCTGTGCTGTAGCAACCAGTCAAGTAAATTTCATAAGGCAGAGGAGCAGCAACCCGCAGGGGAGAGGGTGAAGTAGTGGGGTGGGAATGTAAACTGCATGTGGTCAGAGGACTAGAGTTTGCCTAGGTCTTTAAGTTTCTAGCCATGGAAAGCTCTGGCATTCCTGTTTTAGAATCTCATAAGACAGAGTGAGAATTAAATGGTATTATCTATGCACAGCACTTAATTGTACTGGAATTTAGTAAAAATTCAGTAAAGTTTAGCTAGCATTCCTGCCCCCAAAAGCTATTTTTATATCAAAATTTTAAAATTCCCTTTACTTATGGTGTGACATTCTCCTAGCTGGTATTTAAGGAGCATGGGACATAGACATTTTTATCTCTTTTTAAATTAATGTCTTCATTTAACATAGCGAGATGGCTTTCTAATTGTACAGACGTTAAACTTAAAAAAAGTCACAATAGGAAAGGGGTATTAACCATGCCATCATTTAAATGCAGAATGAGGATAAGATCAATGGCTTGATTTTCTATAATCATTATAAGAGTCACAAAAAATGTCATTTTTCTATACTCATTCTACTGTCAGAGCTTTTGAAGAAATGAAGAGGAAAAAAATAAAAGTTATAGGATATTTCACTGACAACTTAAAAGATCTGAATTAATAGTCTTTAAGAATCTACAGTTTTACTAAATAATAGTTCAGCTCAAATTAAAATGGAAATTGCAGTAATAATTTTCCTCTGAGACAGAACTCTTTTGTCTGATATGTCACTGTATCATCATTTGTTATTCTGTTATTAAAATGTTCATTCAATCATATTTTCTTCTTTTAAAGTTAATTACAAGCTTAAAAATTGGCTATCAACTCTCTCTCTAATGCCATAGCTATATCCTGTAACATATTGTCAGGATTCCAGCAAAGAAGGATCTTGGATCCATGTCTATCTTCTCTGTCCTGATTTTGGAAGAAAAGTGTGTTAAAGTGACTGCAGAATTTACCAATAGTAAGAAATCATCGAGCTTACACTTTGTCAGACTTGTGGCTTTTTTTGGGTAAAGAATTTTAGACTGGGTTTTGCCAGAACCACCAATCGAGATCTGAAAAAACTGTGTGGTTGCCCTTGGTCAGTGGAAATGACAGAGCTCAAGCTTAATACTGTGTAGTACTTCCATAATCTGTCAGACAGGATTACAGTTTCTGTTTATAACCATTCAATTTCTTAAACTGTGGACACTTCCTGCTATTTCTCTGTTTGAAAAATGTTTGTGTTCCCTATTCCTTTAACACAGGGGTCAGACTTCATGAGAAGAAAATGATTCACTAAGACTTCAATGTCCTTGTTTCCCCTGGCCCTAAATATATCAAAATGTTACATTTATGGTTGTTAGAGTGCCACCGGCCAACCTCCAAGCAATTGCATCTGAACCATGATATGGTTCCAGTTAATGTTTTGAGAATTCGATGTGGTGTTTTCATTTGTCTCACTAGTAAATGGATATGATGTTTTCTATGCTGAAATGTGTAGTCTTCTCTGCTGCAAGCAGGTTCCTGTAGGTGTCTTTGAATATAGGAATGATATGATATTTTAAAATCAGAGACAGGATTTCACACATAAAACACAAAACAGACTGTCTCTGTTGGAAAGAAACAATTCTTGGACATCAATATTAAAAGCAATAGAAGCTTAATGATACAGAATTCCAAAAAAGTTAAATCTAGTATCATACTAAAAGCTGTCATGTAATGGAAACTCGGTTTGCAGTTTTGAAATTCAGACAGTGTCTCCTCCATTCTGCCTCAAATATTGTTTCTATTAGAGGTTGTAATCTCTACAATTTAAAGATTTGACACATTTTCATACTGGCTTCATTATTACTTAACATTTTATTTTACCTGAGAAAAAACTCTGCCTGAATATTTTGCTGTTAGTGTGATGCCTTATTCATCTGCATTTTTCCAGCATGCTATGCAGTGCCTGATCTTTAGTAGAGCTCAATAAAAATAACTGCTGAATGTTTTTTCTTATTTTTTCTTATTTTATGATTTTTCACAGCTTGAACATCCTTTTACAGATACTATTGCCTGATGACATTTGACAATTTGCTAAAGTGTTTTTGATAGTACATGGAACTGTGGCCTCCATATCTAAGACGAGCAAGAAGACTCCATTCTTTGAGTAAAAAAATGTAATTAAAAAAATTGTTTGTGATTTTGTCTTCCTTACAGACTTTTGGCAGTCTCTCAAGTTCACATACTTTTCCGTCTACTTGGCTATTCTACCTATATGTCTCATGGAAACCTAACATTCCTATGTCCCAAGCTGAACCCATCCTTTCGTCTTTAAACCTATTCCATTTTGCTTCTTCTGTTAATACTAGCACATTTATTGCAATTACTATATTCAGTAACTTGACATTGTGCTTGACTTCTACCCTTTCTTGCATCTAATACACATAACTTCGGATCTGCTGCCCTGCATGCCATTTCTATCTTCCCAACATCATTTACATCTGTCTCCTCTCTGTATCCAACTTCTACTTGCTTCATAAAATCATCTATTCTTTTTTTCTTCTTTTTGCCTCTAGTCCCTCCTTTCAAATCAAGGATCATCATATGGAAACACATTTCTAATTGTGTCACTCAGTCTTTTGTGCTCTGCTTAAAGCCTCTAACTGCTTACAGAAAAAAGTATGAGCAATTTAGGTCTCGGTTTTAGAACAGCATTGCCCAATAGAATACAATGCAAGCTGCAACTAGCAGGATATTATCCTAAGTGAAGTAAACCAGAAGGACAATCACTGCATGAACTTACTTATGTATGGAATCTAAGACAGTAAAACTCATAGAATGAGAGAGTGGAATGGTGGCTATCAGAGACTTGGATGGGGTGAAAATTGGAGAGAGATTGATCAGAAGGTACAGAGTTTCAGTTAGGAGGAAAAAGTTCTGGGGACTTATTGTACAGCATAGTGACTATAGTCAATAATAATGTATGTTGAAAAATTAGGAGTAGATTTTAAATGTTCTTATTACATGCACACAAAATAAGTATATGAGGTGATGTCTATATTAATTAGTTTGACTTAATCATTTACAATGCATACAGATATCAAAACATCACATACCCTGAAAAATTACAATTTGGTCAATTAAAATACATAAAAAATTGAAAATAAAAAATTTGTAATAGCCATTTTTAAAAAGTAAAATGCAAGTACTGTATTTTATTTAAACCAATATATTTAAAATATAATTTCAAAATGTCAGTATAAAACTTAATAGTGAGATATTTTACATTGGTTCCTACTAAATCATTGAAACATTTTCTGGTTTATGTCTAAATATATGCAGTTTACACATGTTTATTTCTAAGTATTTTATTATTTTGTTATAAATGGTGTTTTCATTTTTAAAAAGTTATAAATCTTAAATGAAATACAGAATATGAGAACCCACAAATTAAATGTATGGCTTAATAAATTATTGTTGGGCACACTTACTAAGTCAAGAAATAGACATAAAACTGTGTCATTTCAGACGCCCGCTATGTGCACCATCCTAATACAACTCCCTCCTTCCTGTCATATTATATTGTCTTTACAATAGTGACTTTTTTCACGTTTTTATTTTTACATTTTTTTCTTTTTTTTTAAATTGCATTTTAGGTTTGGGGGTACACGTGAAGAACATGCAAGATTGTTGCATAGGTGCACACATGGCAGTGTGATTTGCTGCTTTCCTCCCCATCACCTATATCTGGCATTTCTCCCCATGCTATCCCTCCCCAACTCCCCACTCCCTGCTGTCCCTCCCCTTTTTCCCCCCGACAGACCCCAGTGTGATGCTCCCCTCCCTGCGTCCATGTGTTCTCATTGTTCAACACCCATCTATGAGTGAGAATATGCGGTGTTTGATTTTCTGTTCTTGTGTCAGTTTGCTGAGAATGATGGTTTCCAGGTTCATCCATGTCCCTACAAAGGACTCGAACTCATCGTTTTTGATGGCTGCATAATATTCCATGGTGTATATGTGCCACATTTTCCCTGTCCAGTCTATCATCGATGGGCATTTGGGTTGGTTCCAGGTCTTTGCTATTGTAAACTGTGCTGCAATGAACATTCGTGTGCATGTGTCCTTATAGTAGAACAATTTATAATCCTTTGGATTTATACCCAGTAATGGAATTGCTGGGTCAAATGGAATTTCTATTTCTAGGTCCTTGAGGAATTGCCACACTGTCTTCCACAATGATTGAACTAATTTACACTCCCACCAACAGTGTAAAAGTGTTCCTATTTCTCCACATCCTCTCCAGCATCTGTTGTCTCCAGATTTTTTAATGATCGCCATTCTAACTGGTGTGAGGTGGTATATCAATTGGTTTTGATTTGCATTTCTCTAATAACCAGTAGTTTTTTCCAGTTCTGTGAAGAAGGTCATTGGTAGCTTGATGGGGATACTGTTTAATCTGTAAATTACTTTGGGCAGTATGGCCATTTTCATGATGATTCTTCCTAACCATGAACATGGAATGTTTCTCCATCTGTTTGTGTCCTCTCTTATTTCGTTGAGCAGTGGTTTGTAGTTCTCCTTGAAGAGGTCCTTTATGTTCCTTGTTAGTTGTATTCTTAGGTATTTTATTCTCTTTGTAGCAATTGTGAATGGCATTTCATTCTTGATTTGGCTCTCTTTCAGTCTGTTATTGGTGTATAGGAATGCTTGTGATTTTTGCACATTGATTTTGTATCCTGAGACTTTGCTGAAGTTGCTTATCAGTTTCAGGAGATTTTGGGCTGAGACGATGGGGTCTTCTAGATATTTTTACATTTTTATCCACCAAATAAACATTCCTAGATATAATAGTGTAGCCTTTCTCACTTTATATTATAATTTCTATTTTCTGGGATAAATTCTACCTGGTGATTATACATTTATTTTGAAAATTATATATGTGTATATAGATCCTTTAAAAATATTCCTTAATTCATTTTATATTTTTAATAGTTTTTTTAAACACAGTAGTACATAACCAAATTGTTGCTGAATTCAATCTGCTAATATGTTGTTAAGATTTTTGTGAAAGTTAGGAAGTGTTTCCTCTTCTATTATCACCTCTCTTTTTGCCTAAGATTTGTATGCTTGCTTTCTTAACTGGTATAATTAACCATAAAAGGCATCTAGGTCTGAGGTGTTCTTTGTGGCTTTGTTTTTTTAATAATCAGTTTAACTTTTAAAAATAGATATAAGGCTATTCAGATTTTCCATTTTATCTTTCAATTTCATCTTTTCATACAATCTTGAAAAACTGTATTTTTCAGGACATTTGTGCATCTTATCTAAGTTGTAAAATTTATCATCCTAAAGTAACGAAAAATAACTTACTGTCATTTCATAGTGATTCTTTTATTTCACTTCTTTTTTTTTTCCAACTTTTATTTTAGGTTCAAGGGGTACATGTGCAGGTTTGTTACATGGGTAGATTGTGTGGTGGTTTAGTATACAAAAAATTTTGTTACCCAGGGAATCAGCATAATATCCAATAGACAGTTTTTCAGTCCTCATCCTCCCTCATCCCTCCACACTTAAGTGGGCTCCAGTATTTATTATTCTCTTCTTTGTTTCCATGTATAACTCAGTGTTTACTTCCCACTTACAGGTGAGAATATGTGGTATTTGGTTTTTTGTTCCTGTGTTAATTTACTTAGGATAATGGCTCCAGCTCAAGGCATGTTGCCTCAAAGGACATGATTTGATTCTTTTTAATAGTTGCATAGTATTCCATGGTGTATATATACATTTTCTTTATCTTGTCTACTGTAGATGAGCATCTAGTTTGGCTCCATGTCTTTGATATTGTGAATAGTGCTGTGATAAACATACACGTGCATGTATCTTTGTGGTAGAATGATTTATATTCATTTGGGTATATACCCACGAAACGTGTTTTTATCTACAAGTGCTCAATAGCCATGTGTGGTGAACAGCTACTGTATTAGCTAGTATAGTTCTAGAACTTTCCTTGTCTTTTACAAATTTACTTCTGATTGATTCTTTTTCCTGTGTATATGTTCCAAGTAATGGTCAAATTGAGCTCTATTTTCATATTTGTGAATCATCCAAGTTATTTTGCTACTTTGTCTTTCTCCTGTCTTATATTCCTGGAATGCTATCCTCTCCTCTATATTTCCAAATCTTGCAAGTGCTCTTGGGCCTTGCTCAAATGCCATCTGAGCCACAAAATCTTATCTTCTGTAACATGAAGTAAACTTTCCCCTCTCTGACTTTCCATAACCTATTTTCTGTGATGTCACTTAGCAATCTTAATATTTGTACACATCCATCAAATCTTCTTTATTAGGTTGTAAATTATTGAAAGCAGGGGCTGTATTTTCTTCATTGTGCCACACATACTGTTTAACCCTATACCTTGCTTACAAAAGTGTTTACAGAATGCCTAATAATAAGTTAAATTCTATATGAAGGTGATTATATTAACTGAACTGAGAAATGATTGCAATAGTTAAAATGAAAAACAGTGCAACAGTATGGATATTATTTCTGAACTTTTATGACATTGAAAACAGTGCTTTTAAGTTAGCAAAAAATGTTGCTTTAGCAAATGCAGCATACTCATGGCTTATGTAAAGAATATATAAGGACTTAATAAGTGCCAGGAGAATACTTTCATAGATTGCTTTACAATCACCTTTATTAGCTTTTCTTTGAAAGAGGACGCTGCAGGATGTTACTTTTATTTTACTTAATAGTTCCTTGCTAAGGACCACAGGAAATCAGAAATAACCTCCCTGCCTCTCCATGTGGTCCCTGGGCTGTAAAACTATGCTTTCTCTTTTGTCTGCTATACATTCTTATTTTCTTCAGGGTCATTGAATCAAGCAATTGACTGCATCTAAGGAAGCTTGATATTGGCGTAATACTATGATAGTGTCTCTTCTTAAATTTTCTTTGGACTTATTCCTACCTTGTAAAATAAATTCTTCTAATAGAAAAGCTTAAAAATCTGTTAATTCATGCACCAAGAACATGCCAAGTTTTCATATTCTAACCCAGCCTCTTTCTTTTTCTTGGACATAACTTAAGGAAAATTTCTCTTTGGTCACTGAGTATAGTAGGTGCTGTCAGTGTTTCATCCACCTCCCTTGGGATTTGCTTACCATTTTCATCCATGCCAGCCTGCTTTCAACATCCAGGACCTTTGTACAGCAGGGTGGAAGTATATAAAAATTAATGTACTCCCAAGGGCAGCCTCTAACCAATGACTGATGGATGTGGGGGCAAATATACTCCAGCTTCAACCCTTTGCTGGGAGGCCTGAGTTGTACACTGTCTTGCCGAACTGCCCCCCATCACCCATTTAAGTCATGTAATGTGCTTGCTGCCTTAATAATGCATCGTTTATTGTTGCTTTCCCTGTGCTTTTCCTATTGTTGTTTATCCTAGCTGTTCTGTCCAATGTGGGGGTCCCTGCCTTTCTTAAATCTAGATGCATTCAATCTCTGACACAACCTCCACTTCCCAGAGAACTCAAATAAGACACTGAACTTCTTAGGAATGCATATTTTCAGAGCTAAGACTTACTGACTTACAAACTCTGGTGGTGGGACATAGCAGTCCACATTGTAAAAAGCTCTCCGGCATTTCTGATGAATCTATTTCACTTAATCAGTGGCTCTTGGAATCAACTTCCAAATAAACATTTGCATAGTCTCAGAGTCAGCTTCTGGAGGCCCCTAAATTAATAATGCTCTTGAACTACTGAAAGTTTCAGTTACCTGGGGCTGTTTTGGATTATTGCTATCTAGTTACATAGCAGGCTTTCCATTGAATTATGTTCAATTACATTTCATCAAATGTAGCATGGAATCTCTGGTTTGGCTTTTTTGTTTGTTCATTTGTTTTTCTTTCCTTTTTAACTTCTTAAAAAAAAAAAAAACTAGTTCAGCCTATTGATTGTGCTAACACTATTTTTTTGTTTTTTGACCTTTTTTTGAGTAACAAAAGATTCTACCTAAGTTTGTTTCAACTTATCACTACAAATATCCTCCTAAGACTGAATTAAGAAAATGCTGTTTGTTTTGATAAAACATCTCTGACAGGTACTAAGAGAAAGTTATTTATTCCAAATACCTAATTCTAAATTTGAAATTACTGAAGCTCATGCACAGGTTTGGTCATGCTGATACTAGAAGATAAATTTTTACATGGACTGTTATCAGGTAGCCTTGTACTAATCAAGAACCACCCCATACAATATGAACCTAGTTGGAGAAAAAAGATAATCTGGAAGATTTGGGGGGCATCCGAACAACACCTGGCTGATTATTTAAGAAAAACCTCTTATGATTGTTTCATCATTTTAAGTTTATAATGAAAAAACTTCTTGGTTTGAATGGTCATTAAGTGGTTTCTTCTTTATTATATTTTGCTGGCATGTCATAAAAAAAATTCTCAGCAATTTGGACATGATACTGTAAATTCTGGCAGTAAAAGTGTTTGACAGTCTCATTACCAACATCATTAAAGAAGAATAAGTAGAAACACATACTCAAACACTAGCAGAGTTCTGAATGATTTCTTATATTCTTACAGTTAAATCAAGAGTAAAATCCATTGTGTGATTGTCCTATAGAAATATACCCATCCATTTCTCATTTTATATTCAATAATTAATTTTGTTACAGACAAGTAGACCAATTAAATTTGCATATCATAGGAACAGTTAGTTGACCTAAATTATGTGGATTTAGATGGGTCTCTCCCAAAACTAGATTCGCTCTTTATCTTCCTATATATCAGATTCATTTTCACATGAATCCAGGTTGAAAATTAGAGTTTTATCTTTGACCGCATCTGTCACAGCCAGCTCTGCCTGCCATAACAAAATATTATAGACTGTGTGGCTTTCTCACAGTTACGTAGGCTGGGAAGTCGAAGATCAAGATTCTGGCAATGCAGGTTTCATTGTGAGGCCTCTTAGCTTGTAGGTAGCTGCTACTTCACTGTGTGTTCACATAACATTTTCTTTATGGTTTCTTAAGGGGCAGGTGAGCGGGTGCAGAGAGTTCGTTCTCTGGTGTCTCTTATAAGGGGTGTCTCTTCCATTACACCCCTCATGACCTTGTCTAACCCTCATTATCTCCCAAATGTCCCATCTCCAAATACCATCACATTGGGGTAAGAACTTCAATGTATGAATTTAGTGGTAAAGCAGGAAGTAAACATTCAGTCCATAGCAACACCCTTTTTTTCTCAGTCACCAAGTTTTATCACGAAGTCTTTATGATGATGCATTCATCTGTGCCTTCCTTTCCATTCTCATTATAAACATTTGAATTCAGGACCCTATTACTTTATATCGAGGCTGCTGCACTAGCTTTTAGATGACAATACTTTTAAAATTTTTTCATCTTTCTTTCACGCAGTTTTCCTATCAATCTCCTCAAAATGACTCAGACTGTGTCAGTGCTAGCTGAAAAATGTCAATGATCCCCCATTGTCTGTAAGGTAAGGTGAGAGTGCTTGGCCTGGCCAAAGACTCCTACAATCAGTCCACATATCTTCCTTTCCAACCCTATTTCCCTCTGTTGCCACCTTCCTTGTTCACACATACTAATGGCCCATGGAACAAATGATCCTATTCTCCTATAAGTCTTAGTCTTAGTTCCATGCCTTTTACACATGGGAGTTCTCCAATATCCTTCCCCATCTGTCTAAATTGCGGCTGTACACCATCTGGACTCCTTCAAGAATCACTGCATTCTTAGGCAAACATATTCTATACTTGTCATTTGGCATTTTTATCCTATTATGTAAATATAAGTACACCCAAAACAATACATAGACCTCTGTGTGTTTCTTAATTTAAGTAAATTACCCCATTCCTATCATCCTGCAACTAGATGTTTGTTTTGTTTTTAATTCAACAATTCAACAATTTGTTTTTCTTGAGTTTTATTTGTGTAGATATCCTTAATTCTCTTTATCTGTATATATTTCACTGTGTGACTATATTATGTTTTAATGTTAGATTCTCTTCTTCACATGCATTTTATTTCCAATTATTTGCTAACCAAAGGTGTGTATTAAATTTGTTGGTACATGCGTTCTTGGGCCTGTCTTCTGGAAGTTACGTTCTACTAGATTATGTATTGGTGAGTTTTCAATTTTGCTAAACGTTGCCAACTGATTTTCCAAAATAGCTTTATACATTTGTACTAGTATCAGTATGAAAGGTTCTACTTCTGAAAGTACTCATCAGCTTTATTTATTTTTACCAATATTCTGGTTGCAAACGTATGTCTTGTTTTAAATTGTAATTTTCTTGATAACTCATAAAGCTGAGAATCTATTCATGCTTATTTGCCACAAGGGTTTTATCTTTCGTGAATTGCCTAAACATGTCTTTTGGTCACCTATTTCCTATTTTTTCTTAGTAATTTGAAAATGTTTCTCATGTATTCTTGTTGAAAATATGTACTATAAATATCTTCTATAATTTTATTACATTTTTATATTGTTTATAATATCCTCTGTCATATATATTTAAATTTTGATGAAAAATCAATTTAAAGCAATTTTCGATTATAGCATTTATCATGATCTGATGTTTTATTTTTCTTTAATTTGTTTATTGCCAATCTTTATCCACTAGAATGTAAGCTCCATGAGACCAGAGACAACTATCTTGAAATGGTGAGAACTTTTCACAACACTTAAAAGGGTGCTAAGGAAACTTAATTGAATGAATGAATAAATGAATGAAAGAGACTCTACATAGAGAAGGAGAGATGGAGAGACTCATAATACTGATAATACCTAGGTCTCTCAGTACAGGTTCTTGCATGCTCTGACTACAGTTCTGGCTCTCTGGGTTTTCAAGATATTTCTATATTCTTGTCATAATTCACTATCCTTTCCCTCTTACCTGCCTCTTAATCTAGTTTGAGTGGATTTGTTAGTTTCAACCAAAATAATGTTGACCAAGATGCACTTCTTTAGAGGGTAGCTTCATGAGGTAGAAATATATCTAGTCTTATTCACTGTTCTGAGCACATAGAAGATTGATCATAACACTATAGAATCTCAATTAAATGTTTAATAAATGAAGATTTTATTACATTGCATTTATAAATTACTTTGGATAGAGTTGACATCTTTATTACAGTCTTCTTATTCATTGACATGGCACAACTCTCCATTGATTTAAACATTATTTCTTATTCTTTAATAAGTTTAGCTATGAAGAGATTGACATATATGATTTGATTTATAGTTAGCTATTTTATATTTCATTGTTAGTTAGAATGGAATCTATAATTTTTTTGAGTTAAACTTTGCTGTTTTTTGAAATACGAATTTTCTATGTGGTCTTATCCTAACATTCCTGGATTTTTGGAAATTTTTCATAATTGAAAATAAGAGTAACAATATTGGCCACTTTCTCTATACCAGGTTCAGTTATAGGCACACTGTATGTATTAACTCCTTTACTCCTCAGAAAACCACTGTAAGAAGGTATTATTAACACCTTATTTTACAGATAAAAAAACTAACACATAAAAAATAGCTTGCCCAAAGTTACATAATAAACAGTAAAATCAGGAATTTTTTTATTGTACTTTATGTTCTGGGGTACATGTGCAGATCTTGCAGGATTGTTGCATAGGTACACACATGCTATGGTGGTTTGCTGCCTCCATACCCCCGTCAACTACATCAAGCATTTCTCCCAATGTTATCCTTTCCCAACCTCCCCACCCCCTGCTATCCCTCCTCTAGCTCCCCAACCCCCAACATACCCCATTGTGTGATGCTCCCCTTCTTCTGCTCATGTGTTCTCATTGTTCAACACACACCTATGAGTGAGAACATGTGGTGTTTGGATTTTTGTTCTTGTTTCAGTTTGCTGAGAATGATGGTTTCCAGATTCATCCATGTCCCTACAAAGGACATGAAGTCATCCTTTTTCATGGCTGCATAGTATTCTATGCTGACTATGTGCCACATTTTCTTTGTCCAATCTATCATTGATGGGCATTTGGGCTGGTTCCAAGTCTTTGCTATTGTAAACAGTGCCACAATGAACGTATGTGTGCATGTGTCTTTATAACAGAATGATTTATAATCCTTTGGATATATACCCAGTAACGGGATTGCTGGATCAAATGGAATTTGTATTTCTAGATCCTTGAGGAATCGCCACACTGTCTTCCACAATGGTTGAACTAATTTATACTCCCACCAACAATGTAAAAGTGTTCCTATTTCTCCACATCCTCTCCTGCATCTGGTGTTTCCTGATTTTTTAGTGATTGCCATTCTAACTGGCATGAAATGGTACCTAAATTGGTTTTGGTTTGCATTTCTCTAATCACCAGTGATGGATGAGCATTTTTTCATGTTTTTCGTCCTCATAAATGTCTTATTTTGAAAAGTGTCTGTCCATATCCCTCACCCACTTTTGAATGGGTTTGTTTTTTTCTTATAAATCTACTTTAGTTCTTTGTAGATTCTGGATATTAGCCCTTTGTCAGATGGGTAGATTACAAAAATTTTTTCCCATTCTGTTGGTTGCTGGTTCACTCTGATGATTGTTTCTTTTGCTGTGCAGAAGCTCTTAAGTTTAATTAGATCCCATTTGTCTATTTTGGCTTTTGTTACCATTGCTTTTGGTATTTTAGTTATGAAGTCATTGCCTATGCCTATGTCCTGAATGGTATTGCCTAGGTTTTCTTCTAGGGTTTTCATGGTGTTAGGTCTTGTGTTTAAATCTTTAATCCATCTGGAGTTAATTTTAGTGTAAAGTGTAAGGAAGGGGTCCAGTTTCAGCTTTCTGCATATGGCTAGCCAGTTTTCCCAACACCATTTATTAAACAGGGAATCCTTTCTCCATTGCTTGTTTTTGTCAGGTTTGTCAAAGATCAGATGGTTGTATACAAGTGGCATTACTTTGAGGCCTCTGTTCTGTTCCATTGGTCTATATATCTGTTTCTGTACCAGTACCATGCTGTTTTGATTACTGTAGCCTTGTAGTATAGTTTGAAGTCAGGTAGCAGGCTGCCTCTAGCTTTGTTGTTTTTATTTAGGATTGTCTTGGCTATGTGGCTGTCTTTTGGTTCCATTTGAAGTTTAAAGTGGGTTTTTCCAGTTCTGTGAAGAAGGTCATTGGTAGCTTGATGGTGATAGTGTTGAATCTGTAAATTACTTTGGGCAGTATGGCCATTTAAACGATATTGATTCCTCCTATCCATGAGCATGGAATGTTTTTCCATCTGTGTGTCCCCTCTTATTTTCTTGAGCAGTAGTTTATAGCTCTTTTTGAAGAGATCCTTCACATCCTTTGTTAGTTGTATTCCTAAGTATTTTACTCTTTATAGCAATTGTGAATAGGAGTTCACTCATGATTTGGCTCTCTGTCTGTTATTGGTATATTGGAATGCTTGTGATTCCTGCACATTGATTTTGCCTCCTGAGAGTTTGCTGAAGTTGCTTACCATTTTAAGGAGATTTTGGGCTGAGACAATGTGGTCTTCTAAATATATCATCATGTTGTCTGCAAAGAAAGACAATTTGACTTCCTCTTTTCCTTATTGAATATGCTTTATTTCTTTTACTTGCCTGATTGCCCTGGCTATAACTTATAATACTATATTGAATAGGAATGGTGAGAGAGGGAATCCATGTCTAGTGCCAGATTTCAAAGGGAATGCTTCCAGTTTTTGCCCATTCAATATGATACTGGCTGTGGGTTTGTCATAAATAGCTTTTATTATTTTGAGATACATTCCATCAATACCTGGTGTATTGAGAATTTTTAGCATAAAGGGCTGTTGAATTTTGTTGAAGGCCTTATCTGCATCTATGGAGATAATCATGTGGTTTTTGTCTTTGGTTCTGTTTATATGATGGATTACCTTTATAGATTTGTGTATGTTGAACCAGGCTTGCATACCCAGGATGAAGCCTACTTGATCATGATGAATAAACTTTTTGATGTGCTGTTGCATTCAGTTTGTCAGAATTTTGTTGAAGATTTTTGCATCGATGTTAATTGTGGATATTGGCCTGAAGATTTCTTTTTTGATTGTGTCTCTGCCAGGTTTTGGTATCAGGATGATGTAGGATCTCATAAAATGAGTTAGGGAGGATTCCCTCTTTTTGTATTGTTTGGAATAGTTTCAGAAAGAATGGTGCCAGCTCCACTTTATACATCTGGTAGAATGTGGCTATGAACCCATCTGGACCTTGACTTTTTTTGGTTGGTAGGCTATTAATTGCTGCCTCAACTTCAGACCTTGTTATTGGTCTATTCAGGGATTCAACTTCTTCCTGGTTTAGTCTTGGGATGGAGTAAGTGTTCAGGAATTTATCCATTTTACAAGATTTACTGGTTTATGTGCATAGAGTTGTTTGTGGTAATCTCTGATGGTAGTTTGCATTTCTGTGGAATTGGTAATATCCCCTTTATCATTTTTTATTGCATCTATTCCATTGTTCTCTCCCTTCTTTTTTATCAATCAATCTGGCTAGTGGTCTGTCTATTTTGTTGATCTTTTCAAAATACCAGCTCCTGGATTTTTATAGTTTTTTTTTTTTTTCTGCCCCTATCTACTTTACTTCTGCTCTGATCTTAGTTATTTCTTGTCTTCTGCTAGCTTTTGAATTTTTTTTATCTTGCTTTTCTAGCTCTTTCAATTTTGATGATTGGGTGTCAATTTTAGGTCTTTCCTCACTTCTCATGTGGGATTTATTGCTATAAATTTCCTTCTAGACACTGCTTTAAATGTGTCCCAGAGATTCTGGTACATTGTGTCTTCTTTCTTGTTGGTTTTGAAGAACATCTTTATTTCTACCTTCATTTCTTTGTTTATCCAGTCGACACTCAGGAGCAAGTTGTTCAGTTTCCATGTAGTGGTGTGGTTTTGAGGGAGTTTCTAAATCCTGAGTTCTAATTTGATTGCACTGTGGTCCGAGAGAGGGTTTGTTATGATTTCTGTTCTTTTGCATTGGCTGAGGAGTGATTTACTTCCAATTATGTGGTCAATTTTAGCGTAAGTGAAATGTGGTGCTGAGAAGAATGTACACTCTGTTGTTTTGGGGTGGAGAGTTTTGTAGATGTCTATTATGTCTGCTTTGTCCAGATCTGCATGCAAGTCCTTGATATCTTTATTTTCTATCTCATTGATTTGTCTGTAATTGACAGTGGAGTGTTAAAGTCTCCCATTATTATTGTGTGGTGTGTAAGTCTCTTTGTAGGTCATTAAAAACTTGCTTTACGTGTCTAGATGCTTCTGTATTGGGTTCATATATATTTAGGATAGTTAGCTCTTCTTGTTGCATTGGTCCTTTTATGTAATGCCCTTCTTTGTCTCTCTTGATCTTTTTTTGGTTTAAAGTCTGTTTTATCAGAAACTAGAATTTAAACCCCTGCTTTTTTTTTCCTCTCCATTTTCTTGGTAAATCTTCTTCCATTCCTTTATTTTGAGTCTATGTAAGTCTTTGCATGTGAGATGGGTCTCCTTAATACAGCACATCAATGGGTCTTGATTTTTTATCCAGCTTGCCAGTCTGTCTTGTGATTGGGGCATTTAGGCCATTTACATTTAAGGTTAATATTGTTATGTGTGAATATGATCCTGCCATTTTGTTACTGGCTGGTTGTTTTGCCTGTTAGTTGATGCAGTTTCTTCACATTATCAATGGTCTTTACCATTTGGTACGTTTTTGCAGTGGCTGGTACTGGTTGTTACTTTCCACGTTTAGTGCTTCCTTTAGGAGCTCTTGTAAGGCAGGCCTGGGTGGTGATGAAATCTCTCTGTGATTGCTTGTCCATAAAGGATTTTATTTCTCCTTCTCTCCTTTACTTGCAAAGCTTAGTCTGGCTGGATATGAAATTCTGGAATGAAAGTTCTTTTCTTTAAGGATGTTGAATATTGGCCCCTACTCCCTTTTGGCTTGTAGGGTTTCTGCTGAGAGATCCACTTTGAGTCTGATGGTCTTCCCTTTGTGGGTGACCTGACCTTTCTCTCTGTCTGCCCTTAGCATTTTTTCTTTCATTTCAACCCTGGTGAATCTGATGATTATGTGCCTTGGGGTTGATCTTCTTGAGGAACATCTTTGTGGTGTTCTCTGTAGTTATTGAATGTTGACCTGGCTTGCTAGGTTGGGGAAGTTCTTCTGGATAATATCCTGAAGAGTGTTTTCCAGTTTGGATTCATTCTCCCCATCACATTGAGATACATCAATCAAGTGTAGATTAGGTCTTTTCACATGATACCCTATTTCTTGAAGGCTTTGTTCATTTCTTTTCACTCTTTTTTCTCTAATGTTGTCTTCTCGTTTTATTTCATTGAGTTGATCTTCAATCTGTGATATCCTTTCTTCTGCATGATTGATTTGGCTATTGAAACTTGTGTATGCTTTGTGAAGTTCTTATGCTGTGTTTTTCAGCTCCATCAAGTCTTTTATGTCCTTCTCCAAGCTGGTTATTCTAGTTACCATTTCGTCAAACATTTTTTCAAGGTTCTTAGTTTCTTTGCATTGGATTAGAACATGTTTCTTTAGCTCAGAGAAGTTTGTTATTACCTACCTTCTTAAGCCTGCTTCTGTCAATTCATCAAACTCATTCTCCATCCAGTTTTGTTCCCTTGCTGGTGAGGAGTTGTGATCCCTTGGAGGAGAAGACGTTCTTGTCGTTGGGGATTTCTTCCTTTTTTCACTGGTTTCTTCCCAATTTTGTGGATTTATCTACCTTTGATCTTTGAAATTGGTGATTTCTGATGAGGTCTTTGAGTTAACATCCTTTCTGTTGATGTTAAAGCTATTTCTTTTTGTTCTTAAGTTTTCCTTCTAACAACCAGTCCCTTCTGCTGTAGGACTGCTGGAGGTCTACTCCAGACCTTGCTTGCATAGGAATCACCCGCACGGGCTGCAGAATAGCAAGGATTGCTGCCTGATCTTTCCTCTGGTAGCTTCTTCCCAGGAGGGTACCCACCAGGTGTCAGCCAGAGCTCTACTGTATGAGGTGTCAGCCAGAGCTCTCCTGTATGAACTCTTGTATGAAGTGTCTTTTGGCTATACAGGGGTCAGGGAGCTGCTTGGGGAGGAAGTCTCTCCCTTCTCTGCTTGCCAGGGCCCTGCTAGGCTGCCACAGGCTCAGTCTAGCTGCTGTGTAAACTTCCTGTAGCTTTTGTTTACACAGGCAAGATTAGATCCACCTCAGCAATGGCAGACACCCATCTCCCCACTGAGCTCAGTCATCCAGGGTCATGCTCAAACTGATGTGCTGGCTTCAGAACTCTCAAGGAATAGGGCATCAGTTTGCTGGTCTTGGTGCAGGTGGGATCCACCAAGCTGTATTTCCCGTTTCCCTGCTTTCAGCTCCACCACTTTCTGGGGAGTGGGAAGCTCCGTCCTACAGGTGCTCTCAGCGCTAGTCAAAACTTTTTCCCATATCTGTGCTGACAACCTGTGGTGCTAGCTGGAGCTGCAGCTCAGAGTTGTGCTGGTAGTTCATGGTGCTTTTCAGCCTGGCAGGGATTTGCTGGTCTGTGGGTTGCAAAGTCCATGGGAGAAGTGCAGTATCTGAACTAGAGTGCCAGAGGGGAAAAGTCCCCGGTCCTCTGGCCAGTTACGCTTCCCGGGTGAGGCAGCACCCCGCCATGCCTCGATTTGCCCTCCTTGGGCTACACCCACTGTTCAACCAGTCCCATTGAAATGAACCTGGTACCTCACTTGGAAATGTGGAAATCACTTGCCTTCTGCATTGCCCTCACTGGGAACTGCACTCTGGAACTGTTCCTATTTGACCATCTTGGCTCAGCCTCCTAAAATCAGGATATTAACTTACGTGGACTGGTCTCAGAATTTATTCTCATGAATATCATGGTATACTCTATAGTCATTTTATTTGCATATAATGCTGATTTTATAACTTCTATTCCAGTCCTTATTTCTAATTTATTTTTCATGTATTATTGTGTTGGGTAGGCTGTTTAGTGCCATGTTGAAAAGCAGGGGATGACTTTCACTGTCAATTTTGGATAGATAGGTGTGGCAGCCAGCCTCCAACTGACCCCCAATAATCTTTACACCCTTTTATTTTTGCCCTTGTGTAGTCTCCTCCCAGTTTGTACCAGAGTTTGTGTGGTCAATAGAATATAGAACTGATGGTATGTCACTTCTGAGGTCAGGTCATAAATGGCATTATGACTTCTCTCTTGCTTTGCTTGCTCTGGATGAAGTTGGCTGAATTGTCATGAGGATCCCTATGGAGAGGCCCATGTGGTGAGAACTGAAGCTTCTAGCCAACCACCTGGTGACTGGATCATCTTGGAAGCAGGTCTTTCATCCTCAATTAAGTCTCCAGAAGACTGTAGCTTCCACTGACATTGTTGACTGCAATCCGATGAAAGACCCTGAACTGGAATGACCCAGCTAGGCCATTCCTAGATTCCTAGCCCATAGAAGCTAACAGATAATAAATGTTTGTTTTAAGTCAGTTAATTTTGGAGTAATGTT
Source organism: Alouatta palliata (assembly GCA_004027835.1). Classification (NCBI taxonomy): domain Eukaryota; kingdom Metazoa; phylum Chordata; class Mammalia; order Primates; family Atelidae; genus Alouatta; species Alouatta palliata. Next base: position 7,574 of record PVKV010022015.1, on the reverse strand, counting down.
TCATGCAAAAATAGATAACTAATACAGTAGGGTAAGTTCATTAAAGTCTAGTACGTTACTTTTTGTTCCTAGTTTGCTGAGTTAAAAAAATTATATCTGGTTATTGAATTTCATATATGCTTTTCATTTTCACAAATATATTGATACCACAATATAGTTTTTCACCCTCTCTATTATATTAATAGAATCCTGCTTGTGATTGCATCATTTAATATTTATGGGTAAACTTGATTTGCTGTTTTATTTTGGACTTTTTTCATATCTCTGTTTGTGGGTAAGATTGAGTATATATTTTCTTTTTGAAATTATCCTTCTTAGTTTTATATAAAGATTTTAGTAGCCCTCTCTGCTGACTTAATGGTGCATATATATTTTTTCACATAGCTAACTCTACTCCTCATCTCTTGCACTACCTTTGCCTTATCTCCATTTTCTTTAGTCCCTTGCTTTATAACTTCGTATTACTTTGACTTTGCCATAGGTGTAAACTTACAAATTAATTTTGTGGGTTAATCAGCAGCAAGTATGGAGATTTTGTAAGTGCTATCTCAGTAGATGAATTTAGTTTTGAAAATATATGAACGATAATGATGGTTCTGTCTTATTGAGTGACCTTTACCACGACTCTTAATCTCACTGAGCCTCAGCTTCTTCACCTATAAATGGGGATAGTAACTCTACTGCATATAGAAATATTGTGAAGACTGAATGAGATGATGAAGGCGGACTTAATTTGTAGATTGTAATGCACTGAGATACGTTAGCAAATACTATTATTTGTTATTACGCCTTTAGAAAGGCATTGCAGTAGTTTGCTCCTTTTTTTTTGGTCACTTTAAAAATGTTTTTCGTTTATCTGAACTCCTGATATCTGAGACCAGACACAGACAACTAGGGGAACTTTTCAATTCAGATATACGGCTTAACTGTGGGGGCAGGAGGCACAGTAGCCTGGAAGGTTAACCTGGTGACCTAGCTGAGAGCTCCCAAGTACTTAGCTGTCTCAGGAGACCTAGTGTATAAATGCATGTTTTGGGGAGGGAGTATGTGTGAAGACAAAGGCTGAGAAAGACCGACAGAATACACATAAATGATAATGTCAGTTTAATAAGAGAACACAGAAAGTAATGGTGAATTTGATTGTAACAGCATCTGCCTATTCATTTATTGTAGGAGTTTACATCAAGACAAAAATGTCACTAGTAATTTTTTTAGAAGTGACTTATTTTCACCATTTTTCTTTACCACAAATAAGTTACTAATTGCTGTTTCCCACAACTCTATACTACTAATAGCCCCTTCCCAAATGTACTGATCTCCTCATATAATTTTCCCCCTTTGATCTGTAGTTGTGTTAAGTTACATTGGTAGAATTCACTTATTCTCATGATAAATCCTGCTTATAATTGCATTATTTAAAAAATTGCCTGCTGAGGCATATGAAAAGAAGCTCAACATCACTGGTCATCAGGGAAATACAAATAAAAACCACAGTGAGATATCTCACCCCCGTTAGAATGACTATTAATAAAAAGACAAAAAATAACAGTTGCTGGCAAGGATGTGGAAAAAAAGGAATTCTTATACACTGTTGGTAGAAATGTAAATGAGCGCAGTTACAGAAAATAGTACGGAAATAACTGAAAAAACTAATAATAGAAGTACCATATAATCAAGAAATCCCACTACTAGCTATTTACTGAAAGGAAAAGGAATCAGCATACCAAAGGGCTATCTGTATTTCCATGTTTATTGTGACACTAATCACAATAGACACTTAAGTTGAATCCATATTTTTGCTATCAGCAGATGAATGTATAAAGAAAATGTGACACACACAACACACACACACACACACACACACACACAATCACATACATATATACCCACATAGTAGATTATTATTTGGCCATAAAAAGAATGAAGTAATATTAGCAGTAACATGGGTAGAACTGGAGGTAATTACATTAAGTAAAATAAGCCTGGCACAGAAAGTCAAATATGTTCTTAGTTACATGTGGGAGCTAGAAACGTTGATTGCATGAAGGTAGAGAATAGAACTGAAGATACCAGAAGCTGGGAAGAGTGTGTAGGTTGGGGAGAGATAGAGAGAGGTTGGTTAATGAAGTACAAAAAAAAGTGAGATAGAAGGAACAAGTTCTTTAATTTTTCTTTGACTTTTAAGTTTATGGGTACATTTGCAGGATGTTCAGGTTTGTTATAGAGGTACACGGGCATCATGATGGTTGCTGCACAGATTATCCCATCACCTAGGTATTAAGCCCAGCGTCCCATCACCTAGGTATTAAGCCCAGCGTCCCATCACCTAGGTATTAAGCCCAGCATCCGTTAGTTATTCTGCCTGACACTCTCCCTCTGCTGAATCTCCCCTCTGACAGGCCCCAGTGTGTGTTGTTCTCCTTCACTTGTCCGTGTGTTCCCCTCATTCAGCTCCCACTTCTAAATGAGAACATGGGGTGTTTGGTTTTCTGTTACTGCCTTAGTTTGCTGAGGATAATGCCAGTCTATCATTGATGGGCATTTAGGTTGATTCCGTGTCTCAGCTGTTGTGACTAGTACTGCAATAAACGAACATGTGCATGTGTCTTTATAATAGAATGATTTATGTTCCTTTAGGTATATGCCCAGTAGTGGGATTGCTAGGTCAAATAGTATTTCTGCCTCTAGGCCTTTGAGGAATGACCACACTGTCTTCCACAATGGTTGAACTAATTTATACTCCCACCAACAGTGTAAAAGCATTCCTTTTTTAGGAACTCCACAACTGCACCAGCATCTGTTGTTTTTTGACTTTTTAGTAATCACCATTGTGACTGGTGTGAGATGGAATGTCATTGTACTTTCTATTTGCATTTCTTTAATGATAATTATGTACGTTGTCTTTTGAGAAGTGCCTGCTCATATCCTTTGCCCACGTTTGAATGGGGTGGTTTGTTTTTTCTTGTAAATTTAAGTTCTTTGTAGACTCTGGATATTAGACTTTTGTCAGATGGATGGATTGAAAAAGTTTCTTCCCATTCTGTAGGTTGTTTGTTCACTCTTATAATAGTTTCTTTCACTGTCCAGAAGCTCATTAGTTTAATTAGATCTCATTTGTAAATTTTTGCTTCTGTTGCAATTACTTTTGGCATTTTTGTTATGAAATCCTTACCTGTTCTTCTATCTTGAATGGTATTACCTGGATTTTCTTCTAGGGTTTTTATATTTTTGGGTTTTACATTTAAGTCTTTAATCCATCTTGAGTTAATTTTTGTGTATGGTGTAAGGAAGAGTTCCAGTTTCAATTTTGTACATATGGCTGGTCAGTTCTCCCAGTACCATTTATTAAACATTAAACAGGGAATCCTGTCCCCATGGCTTGTTTTTTGTCAGGTTTGTCGAAGATCAGATGGTTGTGAGTGAGTGGTCTTATTTCTGAGTTCGCTATTGGTCTGTGTGTCTGTTTTGGTTACTGTAGCCTTGTTTGAAGTCTGGTAGCATGATACCTCCAGATTTGTTCTTTTTGCTTATGATTGTCTTGGTGGTTGGGCTCTTTGTTAGTTCCACATGAATTTCAAAATATTTTTTCTAATTCTGTAAAGAACGTCAATGCTTGTTTAGTAGGAATAGCATGGAATCTATAAATTTCTTTGTGCAGTATGGCCATTTTCACAATATTGATTCTAGAAAAAGCAAGTTCTAATCTTAGAGTAGAGTGATATAGCTAACCACAATATATCGTATATTTCAAAATGTTTAGAAGAGACGACTTGGAAAAAAATCCCAATGCATAGAAATGATGAATACTCATGGTGATGGAACCTCAAACTCCCCCACCTTACCATTCTACAATCTTTACGTGTAACAAAATATAACATATATATGTCAATAAATATGTGCCCCATATATATGTACAAATATTTCTATCCATAACCAATTTTTCTGCTGGTTATAATTTGATATGTTTTATTTTTGACTCAGACCATATCATCTCATCAATGCAGACAATAGTTTTTCTCATGCTAGTTTCTTTTTAAATTGTAATATGTATTTCTATAGGTTTTCTTTGTTAGAGTATGATTTAACAAAAACAGTGGCAGTGCTATGCATGTACATCATTGTACATGTATTCTAATGACTCTACTGGAAGTCATTAGAATCTACTTTGTTAGATTATGATTTAACAAAAACAATGGCAATGATATGCATGCATATGTATTCTAATGACTCTACTAGGAGTTAATCCCCAGTGGTGAATAAGACTACCAATTTTGCTTTTGATCCAAATGAAATTAAAGGGAGAAGCAAGGTATTTAATGTGAACATAATGGTTTTGAGGGTGGACATATATTAAATGAACAATTTTATGACTTGTTGATTCTGAGCAGAGCATTTAGAGCTGATTAGCTATTTGGTACATGTTACAGACACTGCTGCCTAGTAACACTTGCCATTGTTTCCTCTAGAGAATCTTCTATAATAGTTTTAAGAAAAAAAATAGTACCTAAAACATACACTGCATTTTTCCTTCATTCAACAAAACCTGACTTGAAAATGAGCAAGAGACATATTGTGAATTATGTCCTATTACTTACTGAGTGTCATGTAATATCTAGTATTTGCCAGTGTCATATGTCAGGTTTTTTGAATATATCGGAAAAGGTGTTTTTTGAGAAAGGCATATAATATAACGTGAAGGGATGGCAGGTCTAAGCCCTGGACACACTGAAATCAATTAGATGTTGGTTTTAGATTAATACTCCATCAAAAAATATTTATTTCAGGGGAAAAATGGGAGTTCCAGGCACCTAGTACAGACACCAAGCTTTGCAGTGTCCTTCCAGTATTCATTTAATTTAACTGTATGGGAATTAACACACGGTATATGTATTAATCAAGTAATGATTCTGGAAGTCTGGGATGAAAGAACAATTTATGTCATACACAGATAAAAGTGATTTGTATGATAAAAGAAGCAATGGTCTGAATTACTTGCAAAAGCCATTGCTTTTCATTGAGGGAATTCTTGAAGGGTGCATTACTTGACTTTCTGCCAGTTAACTCCTAAAAGTTAACTTTTAGGAGTCATAGGGGGCATTCTACAGGTTGACATGAGCTGAGCTGTCAGATCATGTCTTAGGGCAACCACACACTTCATTGTTTCTAGTATCCAAATTACACCTGGCATTTATTGTTAAATTCTAGGTGCCTCCATGTAAAACCAATTATGTCCTCTGCAATTGTGTACTTTACAGTGACTGATTAATTGCAGTTTGCAGAAATGCTTTGGAGCTTTGATATATATGCTTCTTCAAGGCTTTGTAGTAAAAACTTTGCTTCAGAGAATAAGTACACATGTGAGAATGTATACTGGTATACTTAGTCATAATACACAAAACCACAGCAGACAGTAGTGCAGAGCTCATTGGACTAAACTGATGTTGGAGGATAATGAAATTGCACTGGTAAAAATTATGACAGTAAGAGTTAACATAGCTGACTCCATCTTGCCTCTAACATCTCAAGCTAACAGTTCGTGCTCATTCCTGGGTGTAAGCCAAGCTAACTATGGGAAGAATTTAATTTACATTTTAACTTTAAAACAAAAAAGATAACAGCCCTTTACTCACACTAATCTCCTCCTTGCTCAGGACCAAAACAGCCTTTGTAAAACTAATAAATTGGGCACAAGTTTAGAGTTACGGTTCGGTTCATGAATCATGTAGCCAGAGGTCACAAGATTGATAGCATCTTGCTCCTATAGGTAATGTCACTGTTGTAAAACCTAAGACTGGCATTTAAGATACTTTTCAGACTTTGCATTCTGTTGGAGCAGCTTGTTCCACCTGGACCAGTAACCAATACCAAGATATTGACGTACTGGTCTTGTGACCCCCACCCAAGAACTGACTCAGCCGAGAGTTTCCACACCCTTGGATTTTATCCCTGACCCAACAAATTAGCATTCTCCATCCTCTAGTCTCCCTGCCTGCCAAATTACTTTTTAAAACCCTAGCCTCCAAATTCTTGGACTGGTGAATTTGAAAAATATCTCTCACTTTCCTCTCTTGGCTGGCCTTGTGATTATTAAACTTTCTCTGCTGAAACTCCTGTTGTTCTCAATGTATTGGTTTTTACGGGCAGCAGGCAAGAAAAACTCAGTTGGGCAATTACAATGAGGTACTGGTAGTTACCTAGCTATGGGACAAGGTCCTATCAACCTACTTAGTAATTCAGAAGACAGAATACTTCGTGTGCCTCAGTTTTCTCATTTAATGTAGGAATAGCAAGCTCAGCTTCCTTTTTATACATATTTATAAGAATAAAATATGATAATTGTATCCATTCAAGACAGAATTTTTGGTGCTATCACTAGTCTGAAGAGACTTGTTATCTCAATATCTAAGTTCTATGAAATGATTCTAAAATTCAAGGGCTTTTATTAAAAAATGTCATTTATTTTCTTTCATATACTCATTCTTTTAGGTTTCCAGTATGATATTTTAGAAATACATAGAACCAACCTTTATGTAATCTAAAAATTAAAATGAAAAACAGGGAATAAATTTTCTGCTAGTTCTGATCATCCAAGATTTTAGACATATATATTTGCAAATAGGACAATAGAGCTATCTAAGGACACAGAGCAGAAATGTCTAAATAAAAATAAGGATCTGAGATACAAATTTGGGAGTTGTCATAAAGATAATAATTGGATTAGATGAGATAGCCTCTTTCTCTCCAGTCTCTGTGTGCTTTCCCCAGGGAGCGGGCAGAAGCCTGAGGATCATCGGTATTTAGATGTAGAACAAGAAGAGGAAACTACAAAGTTGACTCAGAAAAAGCAGTTAAAAAAGGGAGAGGAAGACCAAGAAGTCACAGTGTCAAAATAGCCTGAGGACCAGGGCATTTTAGGGAAAAAGAGATGGCTATTGATGCTAAATATTGTAGTGCCAAATTAAATTTAACCTAAATCTGCCACCTTACATATTTTAAGTTTTGCTTAAAGGTCAAGAACATCATCCTTGATGAATAATTGTCCCTTCATTTAGTTTAATCTCTGAGTATTGATTTAATCATACTTGGAGTCATTCATTCTCCGAATGTCTCACTTTTGCATCAGTTCTTGAATTGTCTAATCCCGAATTAAGGATAATTACAAATGTACTTTTAAACTATGAATTTTCTCATAACCAAAACATCTAGATTTCCTTATCAAATGTTAGACTTTCATATTACTGAGATAATAAATATTTCATGAAAATAGTGTGGTATGTTTTTTACAAATACAGAGTTGCCGGCTCAGCTAACGTTCTCATTTGATTAGTTCTCTAATGTGTTACTGGAAGGATTCCTAAAGTAAAGAAAATAAAAACTTGTGATTTTTGCACATTGATTTTGTATCCTGAGACTTTGCTGAAGTTGATTATCAGATTCAGGAGATTTTGGGCTGAGACGATGGGGTCTTCTAGATATACAATCATGTCGTCTGCAAATAGAGACAATTTGACTTCCTCCTTTCCTATTTGAATACCCTTTATTTCTTTTTCTTGCCTGATTGCTCTGGCTAGAAC
>PVKV010022014.1:0-36284 GCA_004027835.1 Alouatta palliata | reverse complement strand
CCCCTTCCCTTCCCTCTGCTTCTGTCACCCAGGCTGGAGTGCAGTGGCACCATCTTGCCTCATTGCAACTCCACCTCCTGGGTTCAAATGATTCTCCTTCCTTAGCCTCCCAAGTAGCTAAGACTACAAGCACCCACCACCAGATCCAGCTAATTTTTGTATTTTTTATCAGACGCTGGGTTTCTCCATGTTGCTCAGGTTATCAGGCTGGTCTTAACTCCTGAACTAAGGTTATCTGCCCACCTTGACCTCTCAAAGTGCTGGGATTACAGGCGTGAGCCACTGCACCTGGCCACCACCACTCCCTTTTGTATGCCCCACTCATTCCTTGCCCATGCCACTCATGGGCCTTGCCCCATGGTCATTTGTGAGTCCTGCACTAAATGGCCTTCAGTCCAGAGACCAGACATCAGCAATCTGGACCTCTTTCCTGATGGGAGGTGAGACCTCCAGGAGAGGAAAATGCCTGCTATGGAGCCTGCAGGCTGAACACAGTGACTCTGTGGGCAAACAGCTAGAACAGAAGTGAGCAAAATCTCCAGCCAGAAAGAAAACTTCCCAGTCAACTCTTCCCTGACCCCATTTTACAGATGGAAACACTAAGGCTCAGAGGAAAGGAGGCAGAGCAGGCATCGGAACCATAGTCTCCTGGCTCCAAAGCCAAGTTCTGTCCACCCAGCCAGGCTCCTTCCTTCCTTCTATAAATGCTTATAACAGTATGTGCTGGGCACTCTTGTGAGGCCTTTTCACACATATCACACATATTTTCCATTCATTTGACAAGTGTTTATTGAGCTCCTACTGTGTGCAGGAGCTGAACTCGATACTAGGGACATCTTGTTAGAAAACTCAGGCAAAGTCTACCCACCTGGGGTTCTAACAAGACAAAGAGAGGGTTGGCATTGTGGGCAAGGCTGTGAAGGCAATGAATGAAATGGTGGGATCAGACGGGAAGGGTGGTCAGGGATGCTCTCTGCATGGAAGGGGCATCTTCTTGGCTTTGAGACCCAAATGCCAAAATATCTGTGAGCAGCAGGCCATGCCCACTCAGTAACAGAGCTGAGCCACAACCCTCCATAGACACCAAACCAAACACCAGATCAGGCCAGCAGTGAGGGACAAAGACCTTGGTCTGGAAGGATCTTGCCACCTGAGCTCATAAGGGGATTTTTGTTATGCTTCTTTTATTATTATTGTGGGGTTGGGGGTCCTTAGTGCACAAGAAACATTCTGGGAACCATAAGTCAAGATCTAGGCTCCAATGCCTGCTCTGCCCTTGCTGTGTGACCTTGGGATGCTATCGCCACCTCTCAGAGCCTCAGCTTCCTTCCCCTTCTGTAAAATGGAGAGTCTAATAATACCCACCTGGCAAGGGAGTCCAGGGAAGTCAGTGAGCTCCTTCATGTAAAGAGCTGATATCTGCACGTGGCCCGGGGTCACAGATTTTTAATGGGGATTGAAATTACTGATAAGTGGCTAGGCATGATGGCTCACACCTGCAATCCCAGCACTTTGGGAGGCCGAGGCAGGTGGACCACCTGAAGTCAGGAGTTTAAGACCAGCCTGGCGAACGTAGTGAAACCCCATCTTTATGAATAATACAAAAATTAGTTGGGCATTGTGGTGTGTGCCTGTAATCCCAGCTACTCAGGAGGCTGAGGCAGGAGAATCGCTGGAACCCAGGAGTCGGAGGTTGCAGTGGGCTGAGATCGTGCCACTGCCCTCCAGCCTGGGCAACAAGAGTGAAACTTTGTCTCAAAAAAGCAAGCAAGCAAGCAATTACTGATAACTTTATAGATTGTCAGAGGCACACAAGGGACTCAGAGGGGGGACCACCCCCATCCTCACACACACACAGAGGGGAGCAGTCTACCCACCCAAGACCACACAGCAACTGGCTGTCAGCAGCTGCATCTCCCCAGCCTCTCCATTATGGCACCGGGCTTCTGACCTGCCCTGGAGGGGCCCTTGGGCCTCCCCCTACCACCTCCTCTCCCTTCCTCACTTTAGCACTTCTCTGTGGCCCCCGGTTATGACCAAAACCTGGAGATCTTACGAGTTAGAGGCAGCCTGAGCTTCTGTCTGTGCTTTCACCCAGAGCCAGAGCACCAGGCTCCATGTACATCAGCTGTGATTCTCCACTGCTTCAAAACCACCTGAGGGCTGGCTGGTTGTGCGTGTGGAAGAGGGGGTGCTTTTCTTCCTCCAGGATGACAACATGATAAATTGAAAAGTACATGGGAGGCTGGGTGCAGTGGCTCATGCCTGTAATTCCAGCAATTTGGGAGGCTGAGGTGGGTGGATCACCTGAGGTAGGAGTTCAAAACTAGCCTGGCCAACCTGGTGAAACCCCATCTCCTAAATGTACAAAAATTCACTGGGGGTGATGGCATTTGCCTGTAATCCCAGCTACTCGGGAGGCTGAGGTAGGAGAATCACTTGAATCCAGGAAATAGAAGTTGTAGTGAGCCAGTATCACACCACTGCACTGCAGCCTGGGTGACAGAGTGAGACTTTGTCTCAAAAAAAGAAAAGAAAAGAAAAGTGCATGGGCTCTAGAGGCAGAGAGATGGAATTGAATCCCAGCTTTTACTTCTCAGCTGTGTGCCCTTGCACAAGTTCACTTCTCTGAGCCTCAGTTTTCTCATCTGTGAAATGGGAACATCTGGCTTGCCGGGGGTCTTAAGATGACTGGGAAGTGTCTGGCACATAGAAGGTGCCCAACCTATGTGCTTTCCCATGGCCGTCTAAGAGGTCTCAGGGCTGCCCTCCTGCCCTTCCCCCACAACTCCTGTGACTGCCTCTTAAATGGCTACTCAGGGTGATAAGGAGGAGCAGGTGAGGGAGCCAGGCTAGATCCACACCCACCCACGCCCCTTGTTAGGAAAACAAGCCTTTAATGCCTGGTCCTGCTGCTTTTGGCTGAGATTATAAAATGGGACCCAGAGCCAACCTCTCCCTTCCTCTAAGGCACGCCAAGGCCATAGTGTTTGAAAGGAAAGGAGGCGGTAGCATGGAGGCTCCAGAGACTGAGCCCTTCCTATGGCAAGAAGGGAGCTAGTGGGGCCCATAGCTGAGGGCCATCTGACAGGTGTTCCATTCTACCTTCCTCCTGGGGACCCGCAGCCTCGTCATCAGTGATGTCTTCAGGTTCACTGTCCCCAAGCTGCTTAGGTGAGTCCAGACTTCGGGTGCTCTGCTAAGGCTGGTGATCTCTTAATGGCATCCCTCCAGGGTCAGGGGGCTTCAGCTCTCCTGCCTCTGCCTATAGATCTGGTGCTCGGGACACTGGAGGGTAGGTGAGAAGGATACTGAGGAAGGGAAATGATTGAGAAAGTGACCCCCAGAAGGGCAAATAAGCAAGCTGTTACCTGACTGCATCAATTAGCTTTTGCTATAAAATGCTCCAAAAGTGAGTGGCTTAAAATTACAAGCATTCATTTATTTAATTCATGGTAATGTGGGTGAGTAACGTGGGCTGTGCTAAGCTGGGGGATTCTTCTTTTCTTGGCTGGGTTTTCTCATGTGCTTGCACTTGTGTATCTGAAGCTGGGATGGCTGTCTCTATTCCATGCGGGTTCCCATTCTCCAAAAAGCTAGCTGAGACTTGTTCATGTGGCTGCTTGGGAGGGTTCTAAGCAATAGGCCAAAAGCCACATTTTCTCTTGAGGCTCAGAGCCGGCATAGCTTTACCTCCACCGTACTCTGCTGGTCAAAGGTGGTTTTGTGGCCAGCCCAGATTCAGGTGGGGCCTGCTCAGCTGCCGTAACAAAGCACCACAGACTGAGTAGCTTTAACAACAGAAACGTATTTTTCTCATGATTCTGGAGGCTGGAAGTTCCAGATCAGGTATCTGCAAGTTGGTTCCATCTGAGGCCTCTGCCCTTGGCGTGCAGTTGGCCACCTCCTCCCTGTGTCATCATATGGTCTTTCCTCTGTGTATGCCCTGGTGTCTCCCTGTCTGTCTGCATTTTCTCCTCTTATAAGAACCCCAGTCAGACTGGATGAGGGCCCAGTTTAATGACCTCATTTTAACTTCATTGCCTCTTTAAAGGTCCTATTTCCAAATACATTCACGTTCAGAGGCACTGGGGGTTTTGTGAGGACAGAATTTAGCCCATAACAAGTGGGGACAAAAACACCATCTCTTGATCTTGAGGAGCTGCAGTCAGATTGAAAAGAAGCATCGACAGTGGGGGAAATAACCAAGATCCTGATTGCAAAAAAGTCAACCACTCTGACTGATCCTCCACACCTGGCCTGGTTTAGCAAAGGCAACACACATGGGCACGTCCTCTCACCAGCTGCACCTTCTCTCTCTTTCCCCTGCAAGTATTTTCCTGAGTTTATTGGTGATCCCAAGCCTCCAGCCTGGAAGGGCTATCTCCTTGCCATGCTGATGTTCCTCTCAAACATCAAACGCTGCCTGCAAACGCTGTTTGAGCAGCAGAATAGGTACCGGCCCAAGGTGCTGCATATAAGGCTGCGGTCAGCCATCACTGGCCTGGTGTACAGAAAGGTGAGCCCTGGGGGACAAGTGCAGGACTTCCAGCCAGAAAAGGAAACATCACTTAGCTGGTTGGTAGTAATGCTATCAGCAGCTGAGAACGCGTTCAGTGCTTACTTATTAGAGTCACTCATGATATATTCTCACCTCCTTTGTTATTTCTTTTTATGTATTTATTTTTTTGAGACAGAGTCTCGCCGTATTGCCCAGGCTGGAGTGCAGTGGTACAATCTTGGCTCACTGCAACCTCCACCTCCCGAGTTCAAGTGATTCTCCTGCCTCAGCCTCCTGAGTAGCTGGGAGTACAGTCACATGTCACCATGCCTGGCTAATTTTTGTATTTTTAGTAGAGAAGGTTTTGTCATGTTGGTCAGGCTGGTCTCGAACTCCTGGCCTCAAGTGATCTGCCTCACCTTCATAGGTATTTCTGTAAGGTCTTGTGTGATGTGCTCCTGGGACCTCTCTGACCTCATCACATCTCACACACACAGCTCTTCCCATGCTTACTCTCCAGATGTATAATGACATATCTATTATTTTTACAGCATAGAACAGTTTCACTGCCCTAAAAATTCTCAATACTATGTCTGTTCATCTCTCCCTTTCTTCTGAGCAACTCCAACCACTGATCTTTTCTATCTTCATAGTTTTACTTTTTTCAGAAGAGTCATATAGTTGAAATAATACAGTGGCTATATTTTTGACTGGTTAAAAAATTAAAGTTCTGTGGTAACTGAATGTGGTCATTTAAGATAAACTTTGTCATTTTGTTTTTATTTTTTATCATTATAAGATCTGATGACCTGTGCTTTACATATTTAGAAAACATGATTTGTGTAGATATTTGCCACATGGAAAGGGTTGAGGTAAATGACACCATGCATTACCACACAGCACAAACTGGAGCATCTTGGTTTATGGGGAGGGGTCAGGTAGACTCTCTGTTCCTTGGAAGGGAACAAGTTCAAGAGGTTTTACTTTATAAAACTGGAATCACAAAGACTTCCATATGTACTTAGAGTTGGAAATAAGACCAGACAGTGAATGCTATAGGTAAATACCCATGCTCCTCACAGATCCTCTTCCTTTGAGGGATGAGTTTGAAAACAGTCTGTATTATGATGACATGACTCACCTGTGACTAGCTTCTCTGTCATGAGGGACGGCAAGGAAATCACACAATTTTGCTTTATATGAGGTTAAAAAAGAATTTTTTCTCCTACTAGGGAGAGGGGAAAGCATTGGCACATTCTGGTGGCAAGAGGGCATTGATAGTTTTCTTTCTATATATTTTTCACATCAGATAGTACTGCCTGGCAGCCTGCCACACCTCCCCAGTGTTTCTTAAGCTTCTCTCTGAATGTGAGGTGTGATTCGGAGTGGATAAGCTCTTAAAGGCGTGATCTTTCCAGTGGTTCTTTCTGTGGGAGGTAAAATGGCAGGTGAGTTTAGGCCTTGTTATACGTAGAGCTGAGCATATATCTGCAACTAAGTAAACCACTCAGCACCTTCCCCAGAAGAGTATTAGCCAGAGTAACACAGTGACCTCTCTTGAGCGCTTCTCCACTGGCAGCTGGAAAGTTTTTGCAAGGATCCTTCTTTCTGGTCTGATTCCTGTTTTGCTGGCTTCTGGTGACAAGTTGTTTTACCCAACCTGAACAGTTTTAACTGCAGAGCTAGGGAGGCTGTGTTGTGTTCAACAAAATAAGTGTAGTAGTTAAGACTCCCAGTAAATGCCTGAAACACCAAATAGTACTGAATCACATACCATTTTTTTCTAGACATATGTATCTATGATAGCATTTAGTTTATAAATTAGGCACAGTAAGAAATTAACAATAACTCATAATAAAATATATTGGTATGGTTGTCACCCTTTTTCCTGTGATGATGTGAAGTGATACAATGCCTGTGTAATGAGATGAAGTGAGGTGAATGAGGTACGCATTGTAATGCAGTGTTAGGCCACTATGCACCCCCTGAATCTAAGTCAGAGAAAAGATCATGAGCTGTGAGTGACCCTGGATCTCCAGGCCTTAATGATGTTGATGGCTGGCAACAGAAGGGGACCGGGTTGATGACTAATGGGTGAACAGCATATACAGTGTGGATGTACCGAAAAATGGCAGAATTTACATCCTGATCTGGATGGAGGGGGCTCAAGGTTTCATTGCACATCTCAAAATGGCACACTAAAACTTATAACATGTTTGTTTCTGAAGTTTTCCATGTGATATTTTTGGAATACAATTGAATATTAGCTGTAACCACAGAAATAAAAACTGCGAATGTAAAATCTGTGTTTGGACGTTGACTTATTTCTTGGTGTACAATTCTTAAAATCGTTAGAAATTTCCAAATTACGTGTTTTTGAATGCTAATGATTAATGGCTGGAAGCCCCTAGTAGATTCAGGATGGCAACTGGTCATTATCGTGAAGACATTATTTAGAGTGTTGAGATCTCCTGTCTCTGCAGACTCTGGGGCAAAGAGAAAGCCTGAAGGTTTTCAGTCGCCAACGGCCAGCGATTTACTTAATCAGTGGTGCATATGTAATAAAGCTTTCATAAAGACCCAAAGGGACTGTGCTTAGAGAGCTTCCGGTTCACTGAATACATTGAGGTTCCTGGAGGATGTGTCCTGGGAGGGCATGTAATCTTTGCCCCACTTCCCCCACACTTTGCACTTTGCATCTCTTCATCTGTACCTTTTGTAATGTCACTCATAGCAAACTGGTAAATGTGTTTCCCTGAGTACTTTGAGCCATTCCAGCAATTTAACCCAAAGAGGGAGTCCTGGGAACCTCAGTGAACCCCAAATTGAAGCCAGTTGGTCAAAAATTCTGGAGTTTCAGATTTAGGACTGATATAGGGAGGCAGTCTCATGGGACTGAGTCCTATACCTGTGGAATCTGATGCTGTCTGCAGATAGAGTATGATAACTGAATTAGAGGACACCCAGCTTGTGTCATCTGCTGAAATGATTGCTTGCTTTTTGGTGGGGAAAAACCCTCCACACGTTTGATCACAGAAGCCTTCTTTGTTTGCTGTGGTGTGAGAGCAGAGAAAAATATGGCAAATATGTTTTTTCCACACACATCGTGGATAAGGGAACTACTGTATACTCTGTTTTAACTGCCCTTCATACTTTGTTTCAGAAATCATGCTCTTTGACACTGGTCACTCATCTCACCTGTTCTGGTAACAATACCATTTTTAGTCAGTCTCATATAGTTTGTCTAAGATGACTTGTATACTGCAGTTTACTTGTAGATATCAAATTTTGATAAGATTTATTCTTTGCATTTAATAAATGCAAAGTAAGGGAAGTAAGAGTTCTTACTGCACTAATCACATACTAATAGGTATAATTTATATTAATTCTAATAAGGTCTCAGGTATGTTCCCAAAGGAATACTTTGTAACAAAGCATCAGTCCTATACTTTAAAGAAAAATGGTCTAAAGCAGGCACACAAGTGTGCATACTTTTTTTTTAGGAAGGTAGAGTCTTGTTATGTTTCCCAAACTGGTCACAAATTTGGGGGTTTCTCAAGTGATCCTCCTGCCCCCATCTCCCAGGTAGTTGAGATTGCAGGCATGCATGACTTTGCCTTCTTATGTTTTTACTATTATATATATTTATTATTGATTTACAATGCATTTTACCTTTTCCTTTAATAGATTCTGGGAGTTCTGATGAATCTGCAGTCAGGTAGGATTTTACAGACTGAAAAAAATTATATTGACTAAGGAAATACAGATGGAAGAAACTGATATCTGTTGAGTGTTGTATTCTGGGCTGACCACCCTGTTATGTACTATGCATTTATCTCATAAAGCCATCATAACATCTGTGTTCTTATAACCTACTGTTTATTAAATAGGCAACTGTGGTTTAGAGAGGTTGATTAATGACCCCATAGTTAAAAAAGTAGCTGACTCACAGTTAAACAATCAGCCTGCCTGGCTGCCAAATCTTTCTTTTGCTCCTCAGCATAGATGGATAAAGATCTGTGCAGCAATTGGATCAGGATATATGTTAGATTAATTAGTACAGTCAAATCTAGTTGTATGTTAACTCTCATTTAAGGTTATTGTGAGAAATGAAGTTGGTCTAAGAGTTTGTCCTAATAAATTCGACAATTTCAGCGGTAACCAATATCTTTACCATCAAAGGCTTTAGGGAAGTGTAAAGGTTTGGCCATAGGATTGTAAATTTTACAAAACCAAGACTAGACGAGTCTTAGAAATTATTTGACTTCCCAGTTTGGTTTTCCCTTTAGGCCAGTATTTCTGCCTATTTCCACAATACTTTTTTTTTTTAGTCATGTTTTCTTTTTCCATGACATTTCTATAAGCTTCATTGATGTTTTAAAATGTTCTCTGCTTTTGGTGTTTCTTTTGTTCTATTACTTTTTCAAATTCTCCTGGCTACTTATCCCCAGTTTTCCTATAGACAATCAAAAGCATGAAGAATTTCAGAATTTTAAGGAATCATAGGACTAATTAACCTCTAGTACTTCAATGTGTGTTAAACATTCTGGTCAAGTGTTTCTCTAGATAGGGAACCTGAGACTCGATTAGGATAGTTTTCTTTTTGGACATAGGAAGTGGCAGAAATGAGATTTAAACTCATTTTAAAGGCCAGTACTCACCCTTCTTTTTTTATTTTATGGGCATTTGTTGTTGTTGACAGAGTCTTGCTCTCTCACCCAGGCTTGAGTGCAGTGGCTCAGTCTCAGCTCACTGCAACCTCTGCTGCCTGGGTTCTAGCAATTCTCCTGCCTCAGCCTCCCAAATAGCTGGGATTACAGCCATGCCGTGGTGGCTCATACCTGTAATACCAGCACTTTGAGAGGCTGAGGCAGGCAGATTATGAGGTCAAGAGATCCAGACCATCCTGGCCAAAATGGTGAAAATCAGTCTACTAAAAATACAAAACAAATTGGGCATGGTGGTGGGCGCCTGTAGTCCCAGCTACTTGGGAGGCTGAGGTAGGAGAATTCCTTGAACATGGGAGGCAGAGGTTGCAGTGAGACGAGATCGCGCCATTGCACTCTAGCCTTGTGACAGAGTGAGACTGTGTCTCAGATAATGATGATGATGATGATACAAAGGGGAAGGGAGTCTGGTGCACCCAGTGGATAAAATGAGAATGAAATTAACTGGTGAACACACTGGAATTGGCTAAGAATGGAATGAGCAGGGGAAGGCCAAGTTTGAAGAGAAACAACACTGGATTGGATAGGAATACGGATTCTTCAGTAAAAGATCAGAATATTGGAGTTTATGACAAGTTTAATAAAGATAAATGACAAAGATGAAGAACACAAGATGTTGGGAATTTACAAAGGCACATTAAAATAGAGGGTTCAAGGGAGCTTTAAACAGGTTGCTTTTTTTTTTTTTATCCATAACTGACAAACCTGAAGATTTTTACTGAAAGATGCTAAAACATTTTGAGACATTGGGAAGAATCTCTACAGCAGATAGAAATGTGGTATCATGTGCTTCAATTCTGACTTACAGAAGGGTGGCGTAGAGCTTCTTGAGTACTAGGGGCTGGAGATTGCTGAACTACATAGATCTGTAGCCCAGGGCAGGTGCCTCCTCACCTCTGCTTCTTTTCATAATTCACTGATGGCCTTCCAGTGTTCATATAGGCTGGTTCGGGGCATGATTGACTGGCCAATGAGTCTTGAAGTTCATTTGGGTAATTGGAGGTGTGTCTATGCTGGGGGTAGTTGATGGAGACTCTAGTTAGCTTGTTATTCAGGAGCAGGGGTATAGAGAGCTACTCCTGGTCATTTGAGGCCATCCTTTCAGGAATCTGTGCTTTCATAGATTAAAGATTTGAAGATTGGAGACTGCCACAGAGCCCTGCACAAGTGGAATCTGGCTGCGAAGCCATACGAAGAAAGATATTTAGATAGTACTTAGGGAAATAGAGGTGAAATTACCAGGACTCTTTTTCCAGCAGTAGTCTCTCTCCTTGGATATCTGAGTGCCTATGAAGTTTTTTTTTTTTTTTTTTTTTTGAGAGGGAGTCTCGTTCCATCACCCAGGCTAGAGTGCAGTGGCATGATCTCGGCTCACCACAACCTCCGCCTCCAGGGTTCGAGTGATTCTCCTGCCTTAGGCTCCCTAGTAGCTGAAATTACAGGTGTTTGCCACCATGCCTGGCTAATGTTTGTATTTTTAGTGGAGACGGGGTTTCACCATGTTGGCAAGGCTGGTCTTGAGCTCCTGACCTCAAGTGATCTGCTCACCTTGGCCTCCCAAAGAGCTGGGATTTTAGGTGTGAGCCACCGTGCCCGACCCTACCTGTGAATGATTTAAGGGCTTCCTAGTTAATGTGGGCCTGAAAAAGATAGGACCTATAGAGTGAGTATAATTGAATTTTTATTATTGTTAATATGTTAATCTTTCTGGGAAGAGTATTCTCAAAGAGAACATACAAGTTTATTATTAGACTTTTGTGCACTTAGCGTTCACACATTTCAAATATTGCCGGTGATTCCCTGTACTGTTGTGGGACAAAGGAAAGCAATGGGACCTTTTAAAGAGGTTTCTATGCTGAGGAATCAAGACTGCTAATTTGAAGTGACACAGATTAGTCTTTTAACCAGAGATAGATAATGGACAAGAAACAGTGGATCTCTCTACCTTGTTTTAGGTCATCAGGTTTCTTCCGGTTTAGGTAACAAAACTTACGTCATTTCTTAGTTGAATTTTAAGTACAACTTCAGGATAGATAATTTGTCAGGGTAAATTATCTTCAGGCTCTGGTATATATTGGCTGTCACTATTTGTTATGCAGCTCAAGGTCAGTTTTCATTGAATATTGTATATATTTAGAGAGGTAGAGGTAGAAATAGGTAACCAAAATCTATTTTTAGAACAGAGACCATATTTTAATTATATCAAGAAACATGGTTTAATGTACAGATAGCTGACCTTTTCCAAGATTGTGTTTTTGTGTTTTTTGAGGGAGAAGCTGAATATGAACTGGCAGTTAACAAATTTATAAAGAAATCACTCTCTCATTTTCACTGTATATTTTTGCTCTAAAGCATTTTGCATGAACTGTTTGTTGATTGATGCCCTAAGTCAGATGATGATGACTTGACTGTTAACACCAAGGTCAAGTGGCCTCTTGTAAAATTAATTTTCTCACTCAGTCAAGTTTTTCATATTATTTACTTTTAAAATTCAGCAATGGTCTGTCTATCTTTTTTTATGTTGGTAATAAAAAGTTGGTCAGAGAAAAGTGTAGACATGGCTAGTTGATTAAAAAATTTTGTTTAACCTTGTTAACAAAAGATTGATTAAGTACTGTGATGAAAATGAACTGGAAAATACATAGTGACAGGAAAATCACATTAGAAAATGCTTTCCCCAATAAAGGAAATATAAAATTTGGTTAAGGTTTATTTGGATAAATATTAATATTGGCTTTTAAATCATACTAGTGTTACTTTCATAATATTTATGCCTGTATAAATCTTTAGTGAATCAAATTACTTGTAATTATCATAGAATCTCCCTGATACCTTTTATTGGCAAATTGTACAGCACACAGCATATAGCTTTTTTAAGACACTTATTATTTTGTTATCATATAGTTTTTAGGAGAGATTGTTTTTTCTACTTATTAGTTCTGTAGTGAGACTAAAATAATAATAAAATTTACAGAAAACTAGCTGGGTATGGTGGTGTACACCCATAGTCCCAGCTACTTGGGGGTTTGAGGCAGGAGGATTACTTGAGCCCAGGAGTTTGAGAATAGCCTGGGCAACATAACCAGATTGTATCTGCTTTAAAAATATAAACTGTAGAAATGTGGAAATATAAATTTATGTTATCAAAATTTGTATTACAATTGGGTTTTTGTGCGTTTTATAAGTTGTCCATAAAGGGTATATGTAAAACATTTCATCTAATGAGTAACATATATTTTACTGCAAATAACCAGTTATGTAAGCAGACTCAATATCAAAATGGTAAGACTTTAACACCATAATTTTGTCATTGTAGTTTATTTAAAATATCCACTCAAAGTCTTTATATTATATTCAGAAATTTAAAATTACAGAAATTTTATGTAGTTGTTTAAATAATCATTTGAAGTTCCTGCATACTACGAGCTTCTGGAGGTCATAGATATATTTGTGTGTAAACTGGAGTACCTGGAATACAGTCTCCCATGTAAGAAGCATTGTGATTGTTGCTTTTTCAAGATGGAGTTTCACTCTGACATCCAGGCTGGAGCGCAGTGGTGGGATCTTGGCTCACTGAATTCTCCACTTCCTGGGCTCAGGTGATCCTCCTACCTGAGTCATCCAAGTAGCTGGGACTGTAGGTCGTTGTCACCATGCTTGGCTGAGTTTTGTATTTTTTGTAGAGATGGGGTTTTGCCTTGTTGCCCAGTGTGGTCTTTAACTGTTGGACTCACATGATATGCCCGCCTTAGCCTCTCAAAGTGCTGGGGTTACAGGCATGAGTTGCCACATTCAGCCTTAATAGTTGTTTAATCTGAATAAATAGACAAATTAATTTTTATATAGTGGAATGTTATAAGTAATATACATAATGTATTTATTAAATACTGTATTTAAAAATATTGCTTACATTTGTATTATTGTTTAATGTTTAAGGATGTATAAGTTTTGATGTGTTATTTTGAGAAATTATGCTATAAATAAAAAGGAAATAAATTAGAAATAGATCATTAATAGCAAAGAGAGTTACAATATATTTTCTAGTATAATTCAACTGGAATCTTTGATGATTTTAGACTAAAATTTGTGTGTGTGTGTTTGTGACAGAAAGGTGATTTTGTTTAGGTAGAAAAAAGAGAAGGAAAGGATAAGAAGAGAAAGGCATACATGAAGAGTGTGGAGGGGGAACTAAAATTTCTTAAACATTTTTTTAGCCCCAACTCATGCTCTAATAAATATGCCTTTATACGCCATGCATTACTGTTTAGAATTCTGGTGACCAATTCTTTCTCTAGGTGGATAGCTAATGGAAAATTCTAGTTTTCCCTCTCTGTAATCATAACGGTGTTTCAGGTAGTGGTAGATGACAATGGTTAGCTAATTGAATGTTTTATAGTAATAAAATTAAAGTATGTATCACAGAAATATTTTTAAAAGACTAATTGTAGCATAAGTATTAACCTGCATTGTTAGGGCTATAAAGGAACAAAAGGCTCGGTTACATATCTGTTTCTCCATGTACTTTATTGTACGTCCTGTTGTTTCTTTTCTTTCTTGGCTGAAGCTCATATTAAATTGGCTAGTTAGGCTTCTTCGTTGTTTCTCCCTTCATCCTCACATGTTAAAAATGATTTATCCTCACCTAATTTTTTTCTCACATATCTCATTTCTTTAGTGACTGGTCTTTCAGTCCATCTGTGTCTTCATACTCAGCATATTTAGTTACAGCTTTCTGTTTTGTTATCTGTGTGTGGCTTTCATTCAGCAATTATTGCTCACAAGATTTACTCGTTTTTTTTTTTTCCTTTTCTTAGGAAGAGCTGAATTTATACATTTATCTTTGTTTTTGACAAACAATAAAAACAACTAATACTATTTGCAATGCCAACCCACTTAAATAACATACTACTATAAACTAAATTCTCATTTTCCCCCACAAGAAGTGATTTATGCAAATAATTACCTCCTGCATATGCCCATAATGAATTATTTTCTGTTTTTAACTCATAATTAATAAAGTAATTATGTGCTAAGTAAATTACTGCTTCATAGTATAATTCTGCTAATTTTCATGATTCATTTAAGAAACAAGTATAGTGCCAGAAAAATAAAGTTTAGAATTTGTGAAAAACCACTTTGTGTTCTCAAATAAGTTTATCTAAAATATAAAGAATTGTTTCAGGTTAAGCTGTGGCCAAATGTATCATTCCGTGTTATATCTGGATGTGCAAAATCATAAGGAGAGAAACAGTTTGAATTGTAGTTTTTATTGAAATTGGAACTTGAAAAGAGAATGCTGGGACTTTAGTATGTTTATGTATTTTGATTGTCCAATATAGATCTACAATGAACATTTTAGGTTAAGAAAAAAACATGGGGAGTAATAATATGTGGGACTATAATAACAACAATTTAGTCTAGTGTTGTAATAAGTGGAAGTCATTTTCAGAAAGAGAACACACTGAGTACTTTTGTGGCAGCCACACTTATAGCAGCAGAAGTATAAAATAATAATGGTGTATCTAATGTTATGACTGTGGAGAGAAATGGGAGGGGCCGGACTTTTCACTAGAAGCAGCTAGTGCATAGTTTTACCAGCACCAAGTAGAACTCAAAAGACATGCTAGCATTCTGGTTCTACCACTTACTAGGTATCGGACCTTGGGAAAAATTCTTTATTTGATTGTCATTGACCTCATTCATAAAAATGGTTCTAACGGTACCTCTCAGTTATGTGTAATGAACAAAAGTAGTGGGAAATGTAAAAACATTTGTAAACTGGAAAATATGTTTACCAATGTGAGATAAAATGATCACAGAAGTATTCAGTATTCAGTGACTTAGTAAATCTCGAGGAAAACTTTTGTAAACCTGAAGGATGATAAAATGGCAGTAGCATCAAGAAAAGAATGGGAAAGTAGGAAATGGCATGTGGATTTTAAATTTAGGGTAGGGGTGTGTTCAGTTTTGGCAGGCTACTAGGACTGAAGATGTCCTGTAGGAACATAGCGGTTTGGCACATGAGACTTTCTGATGAAACGTTAAGTGTTTTTACCTAGAATTTATTCTGGTTATACATCACAAACTGTGCTAGTCAGTGCGACACTGAATATACAGGATGAGATCTTATGCTATAGTAGTAGGAACAGAAAAAGAAATAAAGAGCAAATGCTTCTCACTATAAATGCTTTCTCTAAAGAAAATAGAAAATGTTAGAAGATAAAAGGAAGTTTGTAGTTAGGATGGGAATGGGAGTAGGAATGGAAATCTGTGGTCAGAGATGACCTCTCTGAGTATGATATTTAAGCTGCCAACTAAAGGATGAGAAAGAGCAAGCCATGTGAAAGTCTGAGAGGAAATTCTGAATGGAGAGAACAAAGGATCACATCGTTTTGCTCTTAACACCCTGGAATGGGCAGAAAGCGATCATCATAATTATTATTTATGATTACAGTATGTACAGCATTGTGAAATGGAATCCTGGCACATTTTAGATGCTTCCTAAATAAATGTTCTTTTTTTTTTTCTTTTAAAGAAAGCTTGCTACACTTTTGAAGTTCGTTCTTTCTCTCTTTCTCAGTCTCTCTTTTCTTTCTCTCCTTTTCTTTTTTCTTCTTTTCTTTTCTTTCTTGACAGGATTTCACTTTGTTTCCTGTGCTAAAGTGCAGTAGTGAAGTTTCAGCTCACTGCAGCCTTGACCTTCCAGGGTAATGTGATCCTTCCATGTCAGTCTTCTGAGTATCTGGGATTACAGGCATGCACCTCCGTGCCCAGCTAATTTACGTGTCTTTTGTACAGATGTGGTTTGACCATTTTTCCAAGGCTGGTTTCAAACTCCTGGTCTCAAGCAATCCACACACCTTGGCCTCCCAAAGTCTTAACATTAAAGGTGTGATCCACTGCCCCTGGCCTGATGGATGCAGCCAATCACCATGGCACACGAATACCTGGGGAACAAACCTGCATGTTCTGCACATATACCCCAGAAATTAAAGTATAATAAAAAAATAAACAGTTGGACAGTTGATCACATATTTGCTTGCTTTGATTTAAATATAACAAAAATTTTATGACTACATTATCCTATTCAACCTTTTTCTTCTATCAGTAAAGATTTTATCAAAAAATATGTAGGTTTTTCCAAGTCTTTGTTAACCTGAAGGAAGCATCTTCTATCGTGTTCTGTGGATGCTCAGTATGACATATTTCCAAGTTTTCTATCATAAATATCTTAACACTGAAATATATGAGGATATTTAAAATTTTTTAATATTGTAAGTATCACACCAAGTAATATATATATATTTGTATTTTATATATGTGTGTGTGTCTATACGTTTTTGAGATGGAGTCTTGCTCTTTCACCTGAGCTGGAGTGCAGTGGTGTGATCTCTACTCACTGCAACCTCTGCCTCCTGGGTTTAAGCAATTTTCTTGTCTCATCCTCCCAAGTAGCAGGGACTACAGGTGTGCACTACCAATCCAGGCTAATTTTTAAATTTTTAGTAGAGACAGGGTATGACCATATTGGTCAGCCTGCTGCTCTCAAACTCCTGACCTCAGGTGATCCATCCGCCTCAGCCTGTCAAAGTGCTGAAATTACAAATGTGAGCCAACGCACCTGTTTTTCATATATATATATATATATACACACACACACATATATGTACACACATATACACATATATATACACACGCATGTATATACGTATATACACACATATACGTATATATACACACGCATATATATATACGTATATATATACACACGCATATATATATATACGTATATATATACACACGGGCATATATATACGTATATATATGCGTGTGTATATATATATGTATATGTATATATATATAATTTTTTTTTTGAGACAGAATCTTGCTCTGTTGCCAGGCGCCACGTTGGCGTGCAGTGGCGTGATCTAGGCTCACTGCAACCATCGCCTCCCGGGTTCAAGCAATTCTCCTGCCTCAGCCTCTCAACTAGCCAGATCTACAGGTGCACCCCACCACGCCCAGCTAATTTTTGTATTTTTTAGTAGAGACAGGGTTTCACCATGTTGGCCAGGATGGTCTCGATCTCTTGACCTCATTATACGCCTGCCTCAGCCTCCCAATGTGCTGGGATTACAGGCATGAGCCACCGCATTAGGCTGCCAATATGCATTTTTTTAATGTTTTCTTATTTTTGGTGGAGTTTGCAAAGTAGAGTTAGGTACTTTGAATCTAGTTCCTGACTGAAATATGCATATGCTAATATTTTGTCTGTGAATATGTTTCCTTTGGGCTGCCATGCTTGGATAAGCAAGTGGATGGACATAGGAAGATAACAGATGAGCCTGATCTAGAAAGTGTAGATGACATTCTCTACTGGAGTGCTTTGGTTTTCAGTACATGCTTCTGTATTTTTTAAGTGAAATTAGTTTTAAAACACTAAATGGAAATTTTGGGTGAGACAGACTCTTTCTCTGTTGCCTAGGCTGCAGTGCAGTGGCATGATCTTGGCTTGCTACAGTCTGCACCTCCCAGGCTCAAGTAATCCTCCCACATCAGCCTCCCAAGTAGCTGGGATTACAGGCACACACCACAATGTCTCTTTTTTTTTTTTTTGTAGAGATAGTTTCTCATTATGTTGCCCAAGTTCGTCTTGAACTCCAAGCTCAAGCAATCCACCTACCTTGGTTTTGCAGAGGGCTGGGATAAGAGGGAGCCACCAAGCTTGGGTAAACAGATATATTTAAGTAAATTGATGAGTGCTGGGTGTGGTGGTGCACATTGGTTATCTCAACACTTTGGGAGGCAAAGTGGAAGGATTACTTAAGACCAGGGGTTTGGGCCAGGCACGGTAGCTCACACCTGTAATCCCAGCACTTTGGGAGGCTGACTTTGTGGATCATGAGGTCAGGAGATGGAGACCATCCTGGCCAACATGGTGAAACCGTCTCTACTAAAAATACCAAAAAAATTTAGCTGGGTGTGGTAGCATACGCCTATAGTCTCAGCTACTCAGGAGGCTGAGGCTAGAGAATTGTTTGAACCGGGGAGGTGGAGGTTGCAGTGAGCTGAGATCATGCCACTGCATTTCAGCCTGGCACCTGGTGACAGAGTAAGACTCTGTCTCAAAAACAAAAAAACAAAACAAACAAAAAAAAAAACCAGGAGATTGAGACCAGCCTGGGCAATATAATGAGACCTTGTCTCTACAACAATAATAATAAAGTAGCCTAGCATGATGGTACGCACCTGTAGTTCCAGCTACTCAGGAAGTTGAGGTGGGAAGACTGCTTGAGGTTGGGAGGTTGAGATTGCAGTGAGCCATTATCATGCCACTACATTCCAGCCCTAGGTGACAGGGTGAGACCCTTTTTTAACAAAAGAGAGAAAATTGATAAAGGCCTTAGGCAACTCATTATAATTTTGTAAACGAAAACTCATGCTTGATATTATGTCAACAGCGTGTCCCCGAGAAAATGTCAGAGCGTTTACGTAGACCTTCCAGTGGCGGGGGGGAAAATACGGTATAGTCAACTTAAAGGAGAAGGTAAGAATGCTATTTTATTTAAAAAGTAATTTGATGGATTTTTTTAAAATATTAGCACTAATATCTTCAAATAGCTAAAGAAAATGTTCTATTAAATGTATAATAAGAAGTAAAATTTTGATAAGTTTTATATCTAATCAAGGATCAGCAGTTGAGTCTATTGAGAGTACCATTAAAGGAGCTGAATTATTAGTTCCCATTTTAAGATACTCTAAGATCTGAGGCAAATCAGGAAAGAGGGAAGAGAAAATGAATAAAAGAGAAAGAATGAGGAGGGCAGAGTGTACATGGAATAAATGAAGAAAAGTATGCAGGTGTATGTAAAGGAGGGTAGTAAAGTCAAATTTATTTGTAGAAGAAGGAAGAGCAGGATGATAGAAATAAGAAAGAAGGTAATGTCAGCTTCCAGCACCAAAATGTATCAGAGAATGAGAGTGACAGCTTCCTGCTCTTGCTGTCGTTCTCACTATTGGAGAGGCATTAAGGATTGAGGTACCTCCCCACACAGACCTGTGTTTTATCTACCACAGGTGATTATCACCATAAATGGTCAGCCATGTGTGGCCATAATTTAGTTTTATAGAGAATGTTGTAACTTCATCAGATAGTATCATATAGGCCAGATTAACATAATTGAATAGTGTCACGTGATTTATGAAGTGGAAGTTAGAGAAGGTATAGCCTGATTAGAAGTTTATTAGAAACATTATGGCTTATAATGCAGAATTAAATTCATGGACTTCACAGGGAAGAAATTGAGACTAAGTTCCTGATCAGCAATTAAGGTAAACAAATGTGGAAGCACATTAGTATAGAACAGAGCATCCAGATTTTCATGAATTAGTTGATGAGCAGCTGCTGGAAAATGGACAGTTTCATGCAGCACGTGTGGGATTCTGCCTTTCTCAGGAGTACCAGGTGGTGTTGGCGCTGTTCCTTGGACACAGCTCAGAATAACAAGGAAATAGCCTTCCTTTAGAGAAATCTGGAAAAAAAAGAACCATTGGACAGCAATTTAAAAAAATAAGAATCAAGTGAAGGCATCAATCTTTTATTTCTGAAGTAGGATTCTAGCCACAGAGGAAACAGAATGAGATGAAAAAAGAAATTATTGGTGTATACTGCTGCTGAATACAGGTGAAAAAATTGTCACAATTATCTATAAAAAGTAGGAAGAGAAGCATCAGGATGACAGATGTAAAGATGACTTTTGCAAAGAGGGACTGTGAAAGGGCAAGGGGGAGGGGATGTTTGTTGGGGGACTTTGGAGTTAAAACCAAGGAAATTTGAGACACCTTACTTTCAGTTCCTTGGGCATATGCCCAGTCTAGCAAAAGCAGTTATTGCTGTGGAGAGTACTGGAGGCAGGAGAGAGTGCTAGAATTGGGGTAAATCACAGCAGCTAATTTCTTTTCATAACTGTCAGGCCTCAGAGCAAGAAGTTTCATTGACATGAGTGAATAAGATGTGATTAAGTTGCATTTGGCTAATTTTTTTGGGTTCAGCCAGTTCTTTGATATGATAGCTATTTTATTAAAGTCACTTACAGAGTAAGATGACATACCAAACTTACCTAATTTTAGAGGCAGTCGTATTATAAAATTTATTCTGTGAATAACAAAAGTGTCATTTTCTAAGAATACTGTACCGATCTTGAAATATAAAAGTTTATTCTTTTCCATCAAGACTGGTAATTCAGTGTTTCCTCTTTCATATTGAAAGCTTATTCTATATGGTTTATTTGATGTGTTTTAAGTCTTGCATGATTGAATCAAGGAACTCTTAAGAAAAGGTCAAACGAGAGGATTGGAGAAATGTAGGTGCTTCAGTAGCCATGTGGGTATGGGAAAATAAGATTTTTGGAAAAAAAAAAGAATTTTGAGAAACTGTTATTAGGTAAGTGTGTATCATAGCTGATCAGTTTAGAACACTTTCTTTGATGAGAGGTGAATACTACATTCACCTGAACTGGCATTCCTGGTGTGTATTTCCTAAGTGACAGGACAAGGGGAAGCACATATATTTGTGGTCTTCTGGCATCAATGCCTCTGATGTTTCAAGTTTAAATACTCTGTAACATTCACCATCAGCCTTGACGTTGATTTTTCCAGGTTATGATTTGCTCCACTGTTTAATGGTTCCTTTTATCCTTATCAGCCCAATATGTTCACATTAATACCCACACTATTCTATTTTAGTTGTAGGCATATGAAACAATCTCACTTTTGAAATATAAACTTTGTGATTTAGGGATCCTGTATTCCTATTTTACTCGGTATATTTCCATCACGTTGCTGTCCTAGGCAATGAAAAGAAGATGCCAAAAAGAACTCTCAAAACCTTAAGTAATTATTTTCATAGCCAGGCATGAGGACTCAGCTTGATACTAACACTGCATGAATGTTTTGTTGGCCCTGTCATCCCTACATATAATTGATGACATGTCCCCTTTGCTCTGTAGCGCCTCCTGAATAACATCTTTACTTGAAGGTAACTAAGTATATTTATTTTTCATTACTAACTTTATATTACATAAAATATATATGATTAGTTATTTTCTTTTAAAATCCATTCAGCCTACCATTGAAATGGAAGATCCTGTTGTGAGAGAAGCAGTACGAAGAAAGAATGTACACACATCGAGAGCAGGTACATTTTGAATACAACTGGAATGCTGGAAATAAGCACATTAAATGATTGGAAGTACTCACATTCTTCTTACCCCTAATTCTTTTTATTCTAAATTGAATGGAAGGGATTGACATAAATGTTATTGTTGGTATCCATATTTCAATAAAAATTAATTTAGAAGTATGAGAAAACAAAATTTTAAAAATAAGAGTTTTAACTCAGATGTTTCTATTTTAATACTTTGAATAGCATAACATTTCCAATATGGAATTTTTATACTCGTCAGGGATTCAAAGCAGTGAATTTTGAGACTCTGAGATATTATTTCCAGTGTCTTACGTGCTAGTTGAAGTTCTGATATTTACCTAAAGGAAAACTTTACTCAGATGTCAGTTTCTGTATTAACTTTAGAGATTTCCTGTTAGTGTTACAACACTGATGATCTGAAGCCAATGAGATGTTCTTATGAGCAGACTGTGTGTGCATGTGTGCATATAGGTATGTTTGTGGGTGTGTTTGTAGCATATTTGATTATCAAGAACTAGGAAAGTATTCATTCATAACAGGAAGGCAGTCTTTTAAAATGATGGTTTTTGAGACTTTTTGGTATAAAAGATTTTAAAAAACGATAATTGCACAGAGGCGACCAACATCATGAACATCATTGAGGCTACCAACAGCATTGGCTGTTTTCCATTTCAATACCCTTTTGAAATCCTTAACTATATTGTGATGCTCAGAAATAATTCACAGAATTTTTGTGTCTTGACATGGAATGTGAGTTGTTCTACACTTTACATATCTTTCTGCCAGTTTATTTTGTGTACTTTGTATATTTTCCAGATGTATCCACATTGATATGATTAGCTCTCGTTTAATTCATTTTACACTTTTCATTGTATTCCCTTATACCACTCTACCACATTTAATTAGACTCTCCTGTTGCTGATACATGAAGGAAAAAAAAAGTAAAAGAAAAATGGGCTGGGTGCGGTGGCTCACACCTGGAATCCCAGCACTTTGGGAGGCCAAGGTGGGCATATCACGAGGTCAGGAGATCGAGACCATCCTGGCCAACATGGTGAAACTCCATCTCTATTAAAATATAAAAAATTAGCTGGGCATGGTGGCACGTGCCTGTAGTCCCACCTATTCGGGAGGCTGAGGCACAGAAATCGCTTGAACCTGGGAGGCAGAGGTTGCAGTGAGCCAAAATTGCACCACTGCACTCCAGTCTGGCAACAGAGCAAGACTGTCTCAAACAGAAAAAGAAAAATAATGTCAGATTAAAAGGGGCGTTTGTTTAATCAGTTTGTGAATATTTACTATATGAGAGTTTAAGGCTGAGTTCAGAATGCAAGCATTCACCACTATATTTTACAAATACCCTTAGAATTATGACTCATGAGCCTTTAGCCTATGAAGTTATGACAATTCATTTCTCTAAGGTTTACTGCTCTCTAAAAACAAACAAACAAACAAAAAAAAAACACTGAAAATATAACATTCTCTTATTTGACCTTTGGACATCTTGAGTGAAACTGCAACGTACCCGTATCAAAATTCAGAACCAATGTTTTGAACAATATATATAGTTCGTGAATGTCTCGTGATCATGAGCCCTTGATGATGAAATGGCTTTTCAAGTTTTACTTTTGCATTTTTTGCTCTTTTCTTGTCTTACAAAAGCTTAAATTCAACAGTTTTATTTCTACAGAAAGCAGGAATATAATATTTTAATATATTTCTGTCCTGTCTCATGGCATTGTGAACTCGTCAGATCTAGTGTGGACCTAGACTTATTTTTACATGGGAACAATTGGGTTTGTTTCCTTGTTGCTGTTGTTGAGACAGTCTTGTTCTGTGATGTGGTTCAGAGTGGATAAGCTCTTAAAGCAGTAATCTTTCCAGTGGTTTTTCTGTGGGAGGTAAAATGGCAGGTGAATTTGGGCCTTGTTATATGTAGGGCAGAGCACACAGCAACAACTAAGTAAAACACCCAGCACCTTCCCCAAGAGTATTGGCCAGAGTAACACGTTACTATCTCTTGAGCTCTTCACTGGCAGCTGGAACGTTTTTGCAAGAATCCCTGTTTCTGGTCTGAATCCTATGTTTTACTGACTTCTGGTGATAGGGTGTTTTATCCTAAACTGAATAGTTTTAACTGAAGAGCTAGAGAGACTGTGTTGTGTTACAGCAAAGTAAGTGCAGTAGTTCCCCCTTAACTGTGGGAGATACATTCAAAGGCCCCCAGTGAATGCCTGAAAGCACAAATAGTACTGAATCACTCACTTTTTTTCTATACTTACATATCTATGATAAAGTTTAATTGATAAATTAGGCACAGTAAGAAATTAACAATAACTACTAATGAAATGGAAAATTATAGCAACATGCTGTAATAGAAGTTATTTGAATGTGGTCTCTCAAAATATATGGTATGGTTCTCACCCTTTTTCCTGTGATCACGTGAAGTGACACAATGCCTATGTAATGAGAGGAAGTGAGGTGAATGATGTAGGCATTGTCATGTAGTGTTAGGCCACTATTCACCCCCTGAATCTAAGTCAGAAAAACGATTATCAGCTTTGAGTGTTCCAGGACCTTCAGGCCTTAATGATGTTGACAGCTGCATGCAGGAAGAGACCATGTTGATGACTAATGGCTGGACAGCACATGCCGTGTGAATGCACTGGACAAAGGAATGATTCGCATCCTGGGATGAATAGAGGGCAATAGCTCAACATTGTATTGTGCTTCTCAGAGTGGTACACTAACACTTATGACTTGTTTATTTCTGGAGTTTTCAATGTAGTATGTTTGGAATACAGTTAACTATTAGTAGCTGTAACCACATAATTCAAAACTGCGGATGTAAAATCTGTTTGGACTTTGACTCATTTCTTGGTGTACAATTCTTAAATTCCTTAGAATTTCCAAAGTGATGTCTTTTGGTATGCTGCTGGTCAATGGCTGGAAGCTCCTAGGTAGATATAGGATGGGAACTGGTCACCATCCTGAAGATTGATTAGAGGGTTGAGATCTTCTGTCTCACTCTGAGAAGGGCTGAAGGTTGTCAGTCACCAACAGCCAGTGATTCATTAGTGATGCCTATGTATTGACGCTTTCGTAAAGACCCAAAGGGACTGGGCTTGGAGAGCTTCCAGATCGTTGAATACATGGAGGTTCCTGGAAGGTGGTGTGTCCTGAGAGGCCATGGAATCTCTGTGCCACTAGCCCCATACTTTGCACTATGCATCTCTTCCTCTGTCCCTTTTGTGATGTGATTCATAGTATACTGGTAAGTGTGTTTCCCTGAGTACTCTGAGCCATTCCAGCAATTCAGTTTAACCCAAAGAGGGAGTCCTGGGAACCCCAGTTTGAAGCCAATTGGTCAGAATATCTGGAGTTTCAGACTTAGGACTGATGTAGGGAGGCAGTCTCATGGGACTGAGCCCTTTACCTGTGGAATCTGATGCTATCTGCAGACAGAGTATGACAACTGAATTAGAATGCACCCAGTTTGTGTCATCTGCAGAAGTCATTGCTTGCTTGTTGATGGGGAAAACCTCTCCACATGTTTGGTCCCAGAAGCCTTCTTTTTTGATGATTGTTGCTGTGGTGTGAGAGCAGAGAAAAACATGTCAGGTGTGTCTTTTCCACACATACAGTGGATAAGGGGTACACTGCTGTTTACTCTGATTTTAACTGCCCCCCTCCTATTTTGGTCCAGAAATCATGCTGTTTGACACTGGTCACTCATTCCATCTGTTCTGCTAACAATACCATTTTTAGCCAATTTCATAGGGTTTGGCTAGGATGACTTGTATACTGCAGTTCACTTTTAGATACCAAATTTTGATAAATTTATTCTTCTTTGTATTGAAGAAATACAAAGGGAAGAGTTCTGGCTGCATTAATTACATAACAACAGGTATAATTTATACGAATGCTAATAAAGTCCCAGGTATGCTCCCAAATGAATGCTTTGTAAGAAAGCATCAGTCCTATACTTTAAAGAAAAATGATCTAAATCATGTACATAACTGTGCATACATTTTTTTTTTTTTTTTAAATGAAGGTAGAGTCTTACTATGTTTCTGAAACTGGTCTCACACTTCTGGGTTTCTCAAGTGATCCTCCTTCCTCAGCCTCCCAAATAGTTGAAATTACAGGCATGCATCACCATACTTTCTTAGGGTTTTACTATTCTATACATTATTGATTTACAATGCATTTTACCTTTTTCTTTAATAGATTCTGGGAGTTCTGTTGAATCTGCAGTCAGGTAGGATTTTACAGATTTAAAAAATTACGTTAACTAAGAAAATACAGATGGAAGAAACTAATATCTATTGAGGGTTATATTCTGGGCTAAATACCCTATTATGTGCCATGTGTTTATCTCATAAAGCCATCACAACATCTGATTTCTTATAACCTACTGTTTATTAAATGGGGAATTGTGGCTCAGAGAGGTTGATTAATTGGATCATGATCCCATAGCTTACAAAGTAGCTGATGCACAGTTTGACCGTCAGCCTATCTGGCTTTCAAATCTTTTTTCTTGCTCCTCAGCACAGATTGATAGCGATATCTGTGCAGCACTTTGATCAAGGTATAGGTCTGAATAAGATGAATCGATTAATTATTTTAATGTCTAAATGAGTTTAAATAAGTTAAACTCTCATTTTAGGTTACTGTTAGAAATGAGATTAGTTCTTGAATTTGTCCTAATAAATTTGACAATTTTTGTGGTAACCAGCATCTTTTTTTTTTTTTAAACCATCAAACACTTTAGGGGAGAGTAAAGGTTTGGCCATAGGTTTACAAAACCAGTATTTGACAAGTCTTGGAGAGAAATTATTTAACTTCCCAGTTTTGTTTTCTATTTAGACTAGTATTTCTGCCTACTTCCATAATGCTTTTTTATTTTATTATTTTTTTCTTTTTCCATGACTTTTCTTCCTTGGTATTTGTTTTGTTGTTTTCAAATTCTGCTGGCTATGTATTCCCAGTTTTCCTATAGACAGAACCAAAAGCACATGGAATTACAGAAATTTAAGGAATCTTAGGACTAATTAAAATATCTTCTAGTACTTCAGTCTGTGTTTAACGTTCTGGTCAAGTGATTTTCTAGATAGAGAATTGAGCCTGAAAGAGATTAGGATGATTTTTTTTTTTTGGACATAAGACATGGTAGAAATGAGATTTGAACTTGTTTTAAAGCCCAATACTTTTCCTTCTTTTTTTATTCTATTGGCATTTTGTTTTGTTTTGTTTTTTTCCAGACAGAGTTTCGCTCCTGTTGCCAGACTGGAGTGCAATAGCACAATCTTGGCTCACCACAAGCTTCCCCTCCCAGGTTCAAGCAATTCTCCTGCATCAGCCTCTTGAGTATCTGGGATAATAAGAATAAGCCACCATGCCTGGATAATTTTGTATTTTTAGTAAAGACAAGGTTTCTCCATGTTGGTCAGGCTGGTCTCAAACTCCTGATCTCAGGGGATCTGCCCGCCTCAGCTTCCCAAAGTGCTGAGATTACAGGTGTGAGCCACCATGCCTGGCCTGGCTTGCGTTTTAATAATACAAAGATGGAGTGAATCTGGTGCACCCAGTGGAAAGAATGAGAATGGAATTAGCTGGTGAATTCAATGGAAATGGCTAAGAATGGAATGAGCAGGGGAAGGCCAAGTTTGAAGAGAAATGACACTGGATATGGGTTATTTAATAAGAGATTAGAATATTGGGGTTTATGATAAGTCTGATAAATTATAAAGATGAAGGACACAAGATACTGGGAATTATCTACAAAAGCACATTAAAATAGAGGGTTCAAGGAAGCTCTAAACAGATTGCTGTCTCTTTTTAAATCAAGAACTGACAAACTTGAAGATGTTTGCTGTAAGATGCTAAAACCTTTGGAGGAGTCTCTACAGCAGACAGAAATGTGGTATCATCTAATTCCATCTTGACTTACAGAGGGGTGGCTTAGAGCCCCTTGAGTACTGATGGGCTGGAGACTGCTGAACTACATAGATCTGTGGCCCAGGGCAGGTGCCGCTTCATCTCTGCCTCTTTTCCAAACTCACTGATGTCCTTCCCATATCCATGTAGGCTGGGTCAGGGTCATCACTGGCTGTCAAAGCAGTCATGAAGTTCGCTTCATCTCTGCCTCTTTTCCACATTCACTGATGTCCTTCCCATATCCATATAGGCTGGGTCAGGGTCATCACTGGCTGTGAAATCAGTCATGAAGTTCAGCTGGGTAGTTGGAGGTGTGTCTGTGCTGGCAGTTAGTAGACTCCAGTGAGGTGGTTATTCAGAAGCAGGGATATAGGGCACTCCTACTCCTGTGATCTGAGGCCATCCTTTCAGGAATCTGTGCTTTCATAGAGTGAAGATTTGAAGATTGGAGACTGCCATGGAGCCCTGCATAAGTGGAAGCTGGAAGTGGGAACCCATAGGAAGAAAGACATTTAGATGGTACTTAGGGAAATAGAAGTACAACTGCCAGGACTCTGTTTTTTCAGCTGTGTCTCTTGTTGGATATCTGAGTGTCTATGAAGGTTTTTAAGGGCTTACTGGTTTATGTGGACTTGCATAAGGTAGGACCTATAGAGTGAAAATAAGTGGATTTTTATAATTGTTAATGTTTTAATCTTTCTGGGAAGAGTATCAATAAGAAAATACACCTTCGTTATTAGACTTTTGCACATTTAGCTCTCACATATTTCAAATATAGCAGGGGATTCTTTGTACTCTTTTAGGACAAAGGAAAGCATTGGGACCTTCTTAAGTGGTTTTCATGCTGAGGAATCAAGACTGCCATTTTGAAATGACACAGGTTAGTCTTTTAATGAAAGACAGATAATGGACAAGAGACAGTGTATCTTTCTACCTTGTTTTAGATCATAAAGTTCCTTCCAGTTTAGGTAACAAAAGGTATGTTATCCATTAATGGAATTTCATGTTCTGCTTCTGGACAAATAATTTGTAAGGGTAAATTATTGTCAAGCTCTGCCAATATATTGGCTGTCACCATTTGTTATGGAACTCAAGGTCAGTTTTCATTGAACGTTGTATATATTTAGACAGGCAGAGGCAGAAATAGGTAACCAAAATCTATTTTTTAGAACAGAGGCCATATTTTAATTGTATCAAGAAATGTTATTTAATATACAGATGGCTGACCTTTTTACAGATTGTGTTTTTGTTTTTTTGTTTTTTTTGGAAGGAGGGCGAAGCTGAATATGAACTGGCAGTTAAAGAATTAGTAAAAAAAATCAACTTACTCGTTTTTATTGTATATTTTTGCTCTAAAGCATTTTCCATGAACTGTGTGTGGATTCAGGCCCTAAACCAGATGATGAAGACTTGACTGTTACTGCTAAGGTAACGTGGTCTCTTGTAAATTTTTCTCAGTCAACTTTCGCATAGTATTTACTTTTTAAAAATTGAGCAGTGGTTTACCTATTATTGTTTTATGATGGTTATGGAAAGTTGGTCAGAGAAAACCGTAGACATATGGCTCATTGATTAAAAAATTTTATTTAATGTTGGTAACTAACAAAAGATAAGTACTGTGACAGGGTGGGGGCTGAACAAAAATGAACTGGAAGATACATAGCAACAGAAAAATCACATTAGAAAATGCTTTCCCCAATAGAGAAAATATGAAATTTGGTTAAGGTTTAATTAGATAAATGTTAATACTTTGACTTTTAAATCATACTAGTGTGACATCTATATTTTTGCTAGTATAAATTTTCAGTGGATCAAATTACTTGTGGTAATCATGGAATCTCCCTGGTACCTTTTAGTTGAAAAACTGTACAACAAATAGCATATAACTGTTTTTCTGGACACTTATTATTCGGGTATTATACACTTGGTAGGAGAGATTGTTTCTCTGTATTATTGGTTCTGTAGTGAGACTAACATATTAAAAATTGTAGAAAAAACAGCTGGGTGTGGTGATATACACCCACAGTCCCAGCTACTTGGGAGTTTGAGGTTGCCTAAGCCGAGGAGTTTGAGAACCACTTGGGCAGCATAACAAGACTGCATCTATTTATTTTAAAAAATTATACTAAGTTCTGGGGTACTTATACAGAACATGCAGGTTTGTTACATAGGTATACACGTGCTACGGTGGTTTGCTGCATACATCCCCCTCTCATCTACATTAGGTATTTCTCCTGTTATCCCACCCCAATCCCTCCACCCCCTGCTATCCCTCCCCTGCCCCCCTCTCCTCCTGACAGGCCCTGGTGTGTGATGTTCCCCTCCTTGTGTCCCTGTGTTCTTATTGTTTAATACCCACTTATGAGTGAGAACATGCAGTGTTTGGTTCTCTGTTCTTGTTTTCTGAGAATGACAGTTTCCAGTTTCATGCATGTCCCTGCAAAGGACGTGAATTCACCCCTTTTTATGGCTGCATAGTATTCCATGGTGCATATGTGCCACATTTTCTTTATCCAGTCTATCACTGATGGGCGTTTGGGTTGGTTCCAAGTCTGTGCTATTGTAAACAGTAGTGTAATAAACATATATGTGTATGTGTCTTTATAACAGAATGATTCATAAACCTTTGGCTGTATACCCAGTAATGGGATAGCTGTGTGAAATGTTATTTCTAGTTCTGTATCCCTGAGGAATTGCCACACTGTTTTCCACAGTGGCTGAACAAATTTACACTCTCCTGCCAACAGAGTAAATGCGTTCCTATTTCTCCACATCTTCTCCAGCATCTGTTGTCTCCTGATTAATTAATGATCGCCATTCTAACAGGCATGAGATGGTATCTCAATGTGATTTTGATTTGCATTTCTCTAATGACCAGTGATGATGAGCATTTTTTTCATGTTTTTTAGCCACAAAAATGTCTTCTTTTGAGAAGCATCTGTTCATATCCTTTGCCCACTTTTTGATGGGGTGGTTTTTTCATGTAAATTTGTTTAATTTCTTTCTAGATTCTGGATATTAGCCCTTTGTCAGATGTGTAGATTGCAAATATTTTTTCTCATTCTGTTGGTTGCCGGTTCACTCTAATGATTGTTTCTTTGGCTGTGCAGAAGCTCTTAAGTTTAATTAGATCCCACTTGTCTATTTTGGCTTTTGTTGGCATTGCTTTTGGTGTTTTTGTCAAAGTTCTTGCCTATGCCTATGTCCTGAATGGTACTGCCTTAATTTTCTTCTAGGGTTTTTATGGTGTTAGGTCTTACATTTAAATCTCTAATCCATCTGCAGTTAATCTGTGTATAAGCTGTAAGGAAGGGATGCAGTTTGAGCTTTCTGCAGATGGCTAGCCAGTTTTCCCAACACCATTTATTAAATAGGGAATCCTTTCCCCATTGCTTGTTTTTGTCAGGTTTATCAAAGATCAGATGGTTGTAGAGGTGTGGCATTACTTCTGAGACCTCTCTTCCATTGGTCTGTATCTCTTGTTTTGGTATCAGTACCATGCTGTTTTGATTACTGTAGCCTTGTAGTGTAGTTTGAAGTGAGGTAGCATGATGCCTCTAGCTTTGTTTTTTTTTTTTTTTTTTTTTGTTTGCTTAGGATTGTCTTGGCTATGCTGGTTCTCTTTTGGTTGAATATGAAGTTTAAGGTAGTTTTTTCCAATTTTATGAAGAAAGTCAATGGTAGCTTGATGGGTAGCACTGAATGTATATTTTGGGCAGTATGGCCGTTTTCACAATATTGTTTCTTCCTAACCATGAGCATGGAATGTTTTCCCATCTGTCTGTGTCCTCTCTCATTTCCTTGAGCGATGGTTTGTAGTTCTCCTTCAAGAGGTGCTTTCATCCCTTGTTAGATGTATTCCTAGATATTTTACTCTCTTTATAGCAACTGTGAATGGGAGTTCACTCACGATTTGGCTGTCTGTTATTGGTGTATAGGAATGCTTGTGATTTCTGCACATTGATTGTGTATTCTTAGACTTTGCTGAATTTGCTTGTCAGCTTAAGGAGATTTGGGGCTGAGACGACAGGGTCTTCTAAATATACAATCATGTCATCTGCAAATAGAGACAATCTGACTTCCTCTTTTCCTAGCTGAATACCCTTTCTTTTTCTTGCCTGATTGCCCTAGCCAGAACTTCCAATACTATGTTGAGTAGGAGTGGTGAGAGAAGGCATCCTTGTGTGGTGCTGGTTTTCAAAGGGAATGCGTCCAGGTTTTGCCCATGAAGTATGATATTGTCTGTGGGTTTGTCATAAATAGCTCTTATTTTGAGATACATTCCATCAATATCTAGTTTATTGAGAGTTTTTAGCATAAAGGGCTGTTGAATTTTGTTGAAGGCCTTCTGTGCATCTATTGAGATAATCATGTGGTTTTTGTCTCGGTTCTGTTTATGTGATGGATTATGTTTACAGATTTGCATATGTTGAACCAGCCTTGCATTTCAGGGATTAAGCTGTCTTGATCATGGTGGATAAGCTTCTTGATGTGCTGTTGGATTTGGTTTGCCAGTATTTTATTGAGGATTTTCCCATCAATGTTCATCATGGATATTGGCCTGAAATTTCCCTTTTTAATTGTGTCTCTGCCAGGTTCTGGTACCAGGATGATGTTGGTCTCATAAAATGAGTTAGGTAGGATTCCCTCTTTTTGTATTGTTTGGAATAGTTTCAGAAGGAATGGTACCAGCTCCTCTTTTTACCTATGGTAAAATTCAGCTGTGAACCCATCTGGTCCTGGACTTTTGTTTGGTAGGCTATTAATTACTGTCTCAATTTCAGACCTTGTTACTGGTCTATTCAGGGATTTAACTTCCTGTTTTAGTTTTGCGGGGGTGTATGTGTCCATCCACCTCTTGTAAATAAACCAGTAACTCTAGATGGTAAGGATTATCTACATCATCCTTATCATCTAGAGTTACTGGTTTATTTGCAAGGGGTATTTGTAGTAATCTCTGACGGTAGTTTGCATTTTTGTGGGATCTTT
This sequence comes from Alouatta palliata, assembly GCA_004027835.1. Lineage (NCBI taxonomy): Eukaryota > Metazoa > Chordata > Mammalia > Primates > Atelidae > Alouatta > Alouatta palliata. The sequence goes on along the minus strand of PVKV010022014.1, from coordinate 3,922 downwards.
GGTGATATCCCTTTATCACTTTTTATTGCATCTATTCTTCTCTGTTTTCTGTTAGTCTGGCTAGTGGTCTATTTTGTTGATCTTTTCAAAAAAACCAGCTCCTGGATTCATTGATTTTTTTGAAGGGTTTTTTGTATCTCCATCTCCTCCAGTTCTGCTCTAAACTTAGTTATTTCTTGTCTTCTGCTAGCTTTTGAACTCATTTGATCTTGCTCCTCTAGTTCTTTTAATTGTGACAATAGGGTGTTGATTTTAGATCTTTCCTTGCTTCTCATGTAGGCATTTAGTGCTATAAATTTCCCTGTAGAAACTATTTTAAATGTATCCCAGAGATTCTGGTATGTTTTGTCTTCATTCTTACTAGTTTTAAAGAACATCTTTATTTCTGCCTTCATTTCATTATGTATCCAGTAGTCATTCAGAAACAACTTGTTCAGTTTCCATGTAGTTGTGCAGTTTTGAGTGTGTTTCTTAATCCTGAGTTCTGGTTGCACTGTGGTCTGAGAGACTAGTTGTTATGATTTCTGTTGTTTTGCATTTGCTGAGGAGTGATTTACTTCCAATTATGTGGTCAACTTTTGAGTAAGTGTGATGTGTTGCTGAGAATTACATTCTGTGTATCCGGAGTGAAGAGTTCTGTAGATGTCTGTTAGGTCCATTTGGTCCAGATCTCAATTCAAGTTTTGGATATCCCTGTTAATTTTCTGTGTCGTTGATCTAATATTGACAGTGGGGTGTTAGACTCCCACACAATAACAGTGGGAGACTTTAAGTCTCTTTGTAGGTCATTAAGAACTTGCTTTATTTATCTGGGTGCTCCTGTATTCGGTGCACAATATTTAGGATAGTTAGCTCTTCCTGTTGCATTGATCCCTTTAGCATTATGTAATGCCCTTCTTGGTCTCTTTTGATCTTTGTTGGTTTAAAGTCTGTTTTATCAGAGACTGGGATTGCAACTCTTGCTTTTTTTTTTTGCTCTCCATTTGCTTGGCGAATCTTCCTCCATTCCTTTATTTTGAGCCTATGTGTGTGTTTGTATGTGAGATGGGTCTCCTGAATACCATGTACGGATTGGTCTTGACTCTATCCATTTTGCCAGTCTGTGTCTTTTGATTGGGGCATTTAGCCCATTTACATTTAAGGTTAATATTGTTATGTGTGAATTTGATTCTGCCATTTTGATGCTAGCTTATTGTTTTGCCCATTAGTTGATGCAGTTTCTTCATAGTGTCTATGGCCTTTAAAATTTGGGATGTTTTTGCAGCAGCTGGGACTGGTTGTTCCTTTACATGTTTAGTGGTTCCTTTGGGAGCTCCTGTAAGGCCTGGTGGTGACAAAATCTCTCAGCAGTTGCTGATCTATAAAGGATTTTATTTCTTCTTCGCTTATGAAGCTTAGTTTGGCTGGAAATGAAATTCTTAAAAAAATTCTTTTCTTGAAGGATGTTGAATATTGGCCCCCACTCTCTTCTGGCTTGTAGGGTTTCTGCCAAGACATCTGCTGTGAGTCTGATGTGCTTCCCTTTGTGGGTAACCTGACGTTTCTCTCTGGCTACGTTTAGCATTTTTTCTTTCATTTCAACCCTGGCGAATCTGACTATTATGTGTCTTGGGGTTGCTCTTCTGGAGGTATATCTCTGTGGTGTTCTCTGTATTTCTTGAATTTGAATGTTGGCCTGCCTTGCTAGGTTAAGGAACTTTTCCTGGAAAATATCCTGAAGAGTGTTTTCCAACTAGGTTTTACTCTCCCTCTCACATTCAGGTACACTGAGTAAACATAGATTTGGTCTTTTCACATAATCCTATATTTCTTGGAGGCTTTGTTCATTTCTTTTCTCTTGCCTTCTTGCTTTATTTCATTGAGTTGATCTTCAATCTCTGATATCCTTTCTTCAACCTGATTAATTCGGTATTGAAACTTGTGTATGCTTCACGAAGTTCTCAAGCTGTTTGGCCTCAGCCAGCATCCTGTACCAGCAGCAACGGGTAAAACTCAGCCCAGGTAATAGTATCTCTGCCATGTGAAGCTCACTTCCCAAGATGAAAATGTAACAAACTGCAGGAAGGAAAGGGCATAGCCTCATGGTTCCCAAGCAGTGCAAGAAGAGGTGATATTCAAAATAGGTAATCAGTTTAACAAGGTCATCAGCCAACAGGCAGAGGCCCAGGGACCCCTGCAGTGCCAGGAATTAAGGCTTTGTTTCCAGATCACAGAGAGCTCCGGAGAGTTCATTGTAAAAGGTACCAGGGGGCACTGGCTGTTTCCACAGCAATAAGGAAGTATTTCAATATATGAACAACTAGGAAACTGAGTTCTGCCAACAACCAGGTGAGCTTCTAAATGGGCCCTTCCTCAGTTGAGTCTTCAGATGAGACCCCAGCCCTGGCAGATGCCTTGGCTGCAGATTTAAGGAAGGACCCTGATAAAAACACCAAGGGATAGCACAGCTGGGTATCTGCCCCAATACCAGAAAGAATCCACTCAGCATCAACAATAATCACCAGAATATCAACAATGACAAAGACAGCCAGCATTTGTCAAGGGCTCTCGGACACTGTGCTGTGTTTAAACAGATCATATCTCTTTCCTAGTTCACAATACCTCAGTGATAATGATGACTACAGCCCCCACTGTGCACTGGCTGCCTCATTCTTTGGTGCCAAGAGAGAAAGCAGCACAATTTAAGGCACCAAAGGGCTGAACCCAGAAGAGGTGGGAGAGGACCCAGGATTGAAGATAAAAAAGGGATAAATATGCAGCTGGCAGCATGGTCAAGGAGACTGTGGGAACATGCTCAGGTAAGATGAATAAAAGCAGAATTCAAAAATGCAGGGTCTCACAGAAACAGCCACAGGGAGACACAAACATGCCTGGAAGGGAAGCAGGGCCTGCAGATTATTCCTGGACATTGGGAGGCAGTCTGCGCCAGGGATTCTCAGTCTTGGTTGCAAGTGAATCACAGGAGGCTTTAATAAATGAGTAGGTGGCAGTCAGGCACGGTGGCTCATGCATGTAATCCCAGCGCTTTTGAGGCCAAGGTAGGCAGATCACTTGAGGCCAGTAGTTCAAGACCAACCTGGCCAATATGACAAAACCTTGTCTTTGCTTAAAAAAAAAAAAAAAAATTAGCTGGGTACGTTGATGGAGACCGAGACATGAGAATCCTTTGAACCTGGGAGGCAGAGGTTGCAGTGAGCCAAAACTGAGCCACTGCACTCTAGCCTGGGCAACAGAGCAAGGCTCTGTCTCAAAATAAATAAATAAATAAATAATAATTATATTTATTTTTCTTTCCCCACTAGAATGTCAGCTCCAGGTGGGCTGCTGTATCCTCAGTACATAAAACAAGGCACAGCAGGTGCTGAACAAATACTTGTCATCACTGTAGGAAAAAAAAAAATCAAATAATACAGAAGATATAAAGTATACTGTCTTCTATCAGTTCCTCTCCTCCAAAGTGACAGTTTTGTGCATGCTTTTAGAAGAAAATATACAAGCATATAGGTTTTAAAAAAACATTTTGACAGATTTAAATGGGATCATACTGTACATAGAGTTCTCTTTGTGTAGTTAGTTGTTTATCATCATCTGGGTTCCTTCTGCTTTTAGTTTTGGCTTTGAAATGGGGTCACACTCTGTCCCCCAGGCTGGAGTACAGTAGTGTGATCATAGCTCACTACAGCCTCGAATTCCTGGGCTCAAGCAATCCTCCTGCTTTTGCTTCCCAAGTAGCTGGGATTGCACGTGCACTGCTGTCATGCCTGGCTTGCTTCATTTGTGTTCATGATGCATGCTTGTCTGGCATGTGGATGTGCCCTGCTGGCATTACCTTTCTCCCATTCATTGCAAAAACAGGTTGTTCCCTGTTTTTTACTATCATGATCCATGCCTCACTGAGTGTTCTGGTACCTGTCCTGGAGTA
>PVKV010022013.1:0-36275 GCA_004027835.1 Alouatta palliata | reverse complement strand
AAAAAAAAAAAAAAAAAAAAAAAAAGATGAAGCTATATTTACTCTGCGGATTCGGAGAGGTCACTGAGGTATGTAGGGCAGGCCAAGGAAGACTGAAGGAGAGAAGATTCCAGAAGGGAATCAATCCAGTTGGGTGAGTGGAGGACTGAGGTGAGCTCATTGTCCGGGATCAATGGATCAATATTAGTGGGTAGAATAATTATATTCATAGTATGCTAGCCCCTTTATGCCATGGTGATGCTGAGGCCCTGAGTGGAGAAAGTATAAAAATTAGAAGACCTGTTTCACTGAAATCTCTGTAAGATGCCAAGAACATAAGGCAACTCTTCTGTAACCAAGTAATAGTGCAAAGTGTACATCTACGCTTGGTGCCTCCATTTCCTCATCTCCCATTCGTTCTTCAAAATACACCAATCTTCTTAAGGTGATCAGTCAAACTGTCCCCAGATACTCTCCAGAAATGACTTTGAATGAAGTTCAGTGGTGACCTCAGGAAAGCCAAGTCTGAGGTTTCATCTTACAGGTCTCTCTGGAATACAACAGTGTGCATTACCTTCTCTATGAAGTGCTCCTCCCTGCGGTTACAGGTCCCCATCCCTCTGACCATTTTTCTCTCCCTTGTTGCTGGTTCCTCTGCTGCAGCCACACTCCAACACTCACTGAACTGGGGTGAGCCCGTAGACCTGGTCTGGTTTCCCTCTGTACACTTTAGGATTCTGGGTATCTTGTTTGACAAGGTATATATATGAATAATAGCCTAACAAGGCATGTTCATCATTTATTTTTAAAAATAGAACACATTCACACCTATCTGACTGAATTTGCTTTTGAAATGACTTCTTGAATCAGAGAGAAATAGCAGGTGGAGAATTGTATCTAAGTCCAGATATACCTCTAAGGCTTTATAGACACACAGATGATATCATTTATGCAGGAAAAAAATTCAGAGCTACCTACCCCCTCCATTCCTAGCTAATCTACCATCTAATCCCAGTGACCCTAAAACTGTATCTTTTCCCCAGAACTTTCTCCTCATTTCTAGACTGACACTGAACAGGATCATGACACTTGAACGTCCCTTGGGGATTCAAATTCAAATTCATTATCTTTTCCCTCTGAATATGTTTCTTCTCTTTTGTTCAGCAACCCACCAGGAGTCATCCTAGATTTATTTTTCTCCTGTTTGCCCCACTGTGTCTGTCTGTTCTCATGTTGCCATAAAGAAATACCTAAAGTTGGGTAATTTTTTTTTTGAGACGGAGTTTCGCTCTTGTTGCCCAGCCTGGAGTGAAATGGCACGATCTCTGCCCACTGCAACCTCTGCCTCCCAAGTTCAAGCGATTCTCCTGCCTTAGCCTCCCAAGTAGCTGGGATTATAGGCACGTGCCACCACACCTGGCTAATTTTGTATTTTTAGTGGAGACAGCGTTTCACCACGTTGGTCAGACTGTTCTCAAACTCCCAACCTCAGGTGATCCGCCCATCTTGGCCTCCCAAAGTGCTGGGATTACAGGCATGAACCACCACGCCTGGCCAAGTTGGGTAATTTATAAAGAAAAGAGGTTTAATTGTCTCACAGTTCTGCAGGCTGTACAGGAAGTGTGGTGCAGCATCTGCTTCTGGAAAGGCCTCAGGAAGCTTCCAGTCATGGCAGAAAGCAAAGGGAGAGCAGGCACATCCATTGCAAGAGAGGGAGCAAGAGGGGGCAGGGAAGGTCCCAGAACTCACTGAGTGAGAATTTACTCATCACCAAGGGGATGGTGCTAAACCATTCGTGAGGGATCAGCCCCCGTGATCCAATCACCAGGCCCCACCTCCAACACCGAGCATCACATTTCAACATCAGACTTGGAGAGGACAAACACTCAAACCATATCACCCATATTTGCATCTGGCCTCCAAATAGCCTATATTTCTGTACCGTACTTTACAGCCTGTTCCTTCCTCTAAATTCATGCCTTCGTGTGTTAGTGAATGTGAGAATCCCCGGGAGGGCTTGGTACAACACAGATGGCGAGGCTCCGTCTCTGAGTTTCAGATTCCGTGTGGATGCATTTCTTTCTTTCTTTTTTTTTTTTTTTTTTGAGACGGAGTTTCGCTCTTGTTACCCAGGCTGGAGTGCAATGGCGCCATCTCGGCTCACCGCAACCTCCGCCTCCTGGTTTCAAGCAATTCTCCTGCCTCAGCCTCCCGAGTAGCTGGGACTACAGGCACGTGCCACCATGCCCAGCTAATTTTTGTATTTTTAGTAGAGACGGGGTTTCACCATGTTGACCAGGATGATCTCGATCTCTTGACCTCGTGATCCACCCGCCTCGGCCTCCCAAAGTGCTGGGATTACAGGCGTGAGCCACCGCACCCGGCCCTGGATGCACGTTTCTATCAAGTTCTCACGCTGTGCTGATGCTGCTGGTTGAAGGGAAAAGGGTGGGCAGTCACACTTGGGCAAACACTGGCCTAACTCGCTGCTCTTAGGGCTTTTGTCTCTAATCCTTTCCTACTTGTCCTAGGTAATAGTCTCTTTCCTCTCCTTGCCCCACCTCACAATACTCCAGCGTTTCCTCTCTACCAGTACTGCCCCATAGGACTTTCTGTGAGGATGGAAATGTTGACCCTGCACTGTCCGACACAGCTGTCACTAGCCGCATGTGGGTATCGAGCACTTTAAATGTGGCTGCTGCCCTCGAGGAACTGAATTCTCAATTATTAAATAGTTACTTAATTTTCAGTGTGGCTAGTGGCTACTGTATGGGATGGTGCAGCTCTATACTGTTGCCAGACCCTTCCAGGACAAGAGTCTTTTCACATTTCTCCTTGATTTTATTTTATTTTATTTTTTTGAGATGGAAGCTTGCTTTGTTGCCTAGGCTGGACTGCAGTGGCACAATCTTGGCTCACTGCAACCTCTGCCTCCCGGGTTCGAGTGATTCCTCTGCCTCAGCCTCCTGAGTAGCTGGGACTACAGGTGTGTGCCACCACACCCGGCTAATTTTTGTATTTTTAGTAGAGACAGGGTTTCACCACATTGGTCAGACTGGTCTTGAACTCCTGACCTCATGATCCACCCACCTCGGCCTCCCAAAGTGTTGGAATTACAGGCGTGAGCCACTGCACCCAGCCACATTTCTTCTTTATTTAAAATATCCTGATGGTGTCACATTGTCTACAGATTAAAGGTGAGGATTATAGTGTGATTCGTGTCTAGCTTTGAAATCAAAGCTAGAGTTCAAATCTTGGCTGCAATATTTAGTAGCCATGTTGCTTTAGGTGAGCTAATCATTGATCCTCAGTTTCCTTGTCTGTCAATGTAAATTACTTATTATAGTCATCTAGAAAGTGATAAGTAGGTAGGATCCATCAATTATAATGAGAAGCTGATATGTACTCACTAATAATGATAATGATAGTTATTGTTCCAGACTTCTTTGTAAGACATATAAGTCCCTTCACAACCGGGGGCTTGCCTTGCTTTCCAAATTTGATTTTGATATGTCTTGTGTATTAGTCTGTTTTTATGCTGCTGATAAAGACATACCCAAGACTTGGCAATGTAAAAAGAAATACGTTTAATGGACTCACAGCTCCACATGGCTGGGGAGGCCTCACAATCATGGTGGCATGTCTCATATGGCGGCAGACAAGAGAAGAGAATGAGACCCAAGCGAAAGGGGTTTCCACTTACAAAACCATCAGATCTCATAAGACTTATTCACTACCACATGAACGGTATGGGAGAAATTGCTCCCATGATTCAATTATCTCCCACTGGATCCCTCCCACAACATGAGGGAATTACGGGAGCTACAATTCAAGATGAGATTTGGGTGGGGACACAGCAAACCATATCACCTTGTCTTGTACCTCAACTTCTAGAATTCTAAATCGTTTGCATTTTCCCCTAATACTATGCATGCTTCTGTGCCTCTGGTCATCATGGTTCCTTGCTAGTCCACCCTGGTGAACATTACTTATCTTTTTATATTAAGTTCAACTTTAGCTATGAAAACTTTTACTTTCCCCCTGTTACATCAGATAGAGCCGAATACCTCTTCCTTTGTGTTTTCAATGCATCATTTCTATCACAATATCTATCACCTTTTTTTTTTTTTTGAGATGGAGTCTCACTCTGTCACCCAGGCTGGAGTGCAGTGGCGCGATCTTGGCTCACTGCGACCTCTGCCTTCTGGGTTCAAGTGATTCTCCTGCCTTAGCCTCCTGAGTAGCTGGGACTATAGGCATGTGTCACCACACCTGGCTAATTTTTTGTATTTTTAGTAGAGACAGCGTTTCACTGTGTTAGCCAGGATGACAATCGCAGTTGACAAATATTTTGGGCTTAGATACTGATTAACTATGGGTCTTCATCTATGAGTCTCCATCTCTTGACCTTGTGACCCACTGGCCTCAGCCTCCCAAAGCGCTGGGATTACAGGCATGAGCCACTGCGCCTAGCCTCTGTCACCTTTTATCACACTTATTTGTCCATGTGTAATTCCTTCTCCCAGACTGCATTCCTAGAAAGCAGGGCCATTTTAAATATTTCAGCTCTTAGGACCCAATACATGATACATTGCAGGCACTAAAACCCTGTTTGTTGAGTGAATGATTGACCAGGTCCTGTTAAAGGGCAGAACTCGGTAGTTTCCTGAGCAATAGAAAACCATTCAAATCTTTATATAAGATTTGTTCCTAATTAGCTCAGAGTCAGCCTACTGGCTTCCCTGATCCTTAGCAGTGGGAGATTGGAATAGAGCCTCCCAAGATTCCGTACAGCTCTAACACACTCAATCCTCATTGTCTTCTACATAGACTCTTAATTCTTTTTAAGTTCTGCTATATCACACTAACATGGAATATATTGTTTTGGCACCAATCAAAATATTGAGTTTCTTGGAAGTAGAACACAGATTTAAAGTGATTACTTGTTATTTTTTGTTTGTTTTAGCTAAAGTCAATATCCCAACACATACAGAAACTTTAAATACTGAAAATAGAAATTCAAAATCAACCCTAAAAGGCAGGAAATGACAAAATATAGTGTGTGATCAAGAAATATTAACAGCAAGGATCTTGGGAGGCTAAGACACTGGGCATAAGCACAGGGAAGACAGAAAGAAGTGGGAAAAGCCAGACCGAGACATATTGTAGAGGGATTTCATTGCCGTTGTTCTTAATGTAACACAAAATAGGGAATCACAGGAAAGTCAACCTGGCTACAGTGTTTTGGAGTCATTATCTCAGGAAAGTTGAAGAAGATAAAACAATTTTCAACATTGAGTCCTGGAGGGACACACCGTGGCTCAGAACTGATATGTTTGGAGGAACTGGAAAAAGGCTAGGGAGACAGATGTTGCAGCTGACAAATATTCTGGTCTTAGATACCGATTAGCTGTGGGGCAAGGGAAAGATGATGAAAAATTATTCCTTATTTCATGCCTGCTCACCAAGGACTGTGGTGCAAATCCAATAAATATGGAAACAGACATTTGCGAGGGATGGCAAGAGTTTGGATCTGAATATTTGACTTGGAAGTGACAGTGGAATGTTCTACAAGAATGCACAGTCAATCTGAAAATGAAAAGACGAAAAACATTGAAGGCAAGATTTCAGACTGGGAACTTGAAAAGGGCAAAGAAAGAATCTAAGCAGAAAACCTGCAGTAGAACATCAAGACGCATCAGAGTGTTAGATTTCACTGAGACCTTAGAGATGAGCTTGTTTCACTTTTTCATTTTATAGATGAGGACATTGAATGTCTGAGACTTCAAGGAAGGTTTAAGAAACGTATATCCTTATATTACGATTCACTCATCTATAAATACAGGAGAGATTTGAGCCAACTTTTTAAAAGATAAAGGTGATTTTGTTTCTGTCAAGGAAATAGTTCATCATTATTTTTTAACACAGCGGGGAGAAGTGATCTTGCCTGAAAGGCATACTTCCTTGATTATCCAATGTATTTTTTTTTTAAATAAGACATATTTTAGGTCCCATATTAAGATAAAAATATTAGATATAATATGGGAATAGTGCTCAGAGATGAGGATAAAACTCAAGATCAAAACTAAGTACTTTAGAAAAAGCTGGTTTCATACTTCTGTTTGTTTGCAAATACTCAGAGCTGTAATCTGATAGTCCAAGACAAGAAATGAAAACAATAATTGAAGCTGACACCTTGGGTCCTGAAATGTTAAGAGAATGATGTGGTATATTTCCCACAACCAAGTCATTTAGAGAAATGATACATCCATCTCTCTGGCTGGATATCTTAGGTTAAGAATTGGTTTGCATGACAGTCGGAAGATGGATGGGCAATGCATTATTAGAAACATCTTTGTTCATGATTTCCCCCTCTACAGTTCCTATCTTTTGTGATGGAAACTGGAATTCCCATTTGATTTCTTTGCATCTCTCTTTGTAGAAATAAAAGTGCAACAATATGTCAAAACATAAAAAAGAAACCATAAATGTTAATAGATCTGATGATAAGAGTTAAAAATTTTTACATGGCATAAGGCTCTGTAACCCAATTTTTAAGACACTGACAGAAAATACTATAGGAACCATAAATAGTTTAGATTCTGAATATCCAACATGAGATTATTAAACAGCAGGTAACAGAGAATCACGCTCAGAGGAAAACAACCAGATAAATGGAGTGGTAATTTGCAAAAGAAAAGCAAAACTTGCCAATGGCCCTAATAATCTTACTGTTAATCAAAGAATCCAATACTTGTTCTCTCACTGTATAATTTCTACCCAGTGGTCCAAGCCAACACTATTTACCTCTGGCAAAGAGTAAGCATAATGATAATGCTCAGTGTTGGGGAAATTAGCACTTTACTGGTGGGATATAAATGTTCTTCAGAAAATTTGGCAATTTAAATCATAATCTTCACAAATGTGCAAATTCTTTGTGTGAGGCAGAGTTCTAAGATGGCCCCCAGTCCCCACCCTCACCAACCCCCAATCCAGTATACACACCTGTGCAATCCACTCCCTTTGACTGAAAGAGAGACTGTGGATATGATGGGATAGCTGTGTTTGTTACAGAATAAGGCAAAGGCTGAGAGATTTTACAAATGTAATGAAGGTGCCTGAACAGTTGACTTAGAGTTAACCAAAAGAAGCATTATCCTCAGTGTGCCTGGTCTAATCAAATGAGCTCTTTAAAAAAGAGTCTGGAGGTAAGTGACAGGAATCAGGGACAGATGCTGTCCTATCGGCCTTGGAGACACACATCGTCCTATCGTGGAGATGGCTGCATGGCAGAGAATGGTGACTGAGCTCTAGGAGCTCCGTTCTACAACCACAGGGACCTGCATTCCACCAGCCACAGGGAGCTGTGTCCAGATGAGATTGCAGTCTTGGCTGACACCTTGAATGCAGCCTTATGAGACCTGGAGTGGAAAACCCAGCCAAGCCCTGCCCAGATCCCTGACCCACAGAAACTGTGAGGTCACAGACATGTGCTGTTTGAAGCTGCTGACTCTGTCATAATTTGTTTTGCAGTAATCAAAAACTAATAAATGTTTTCATTAAATAACTTATCCCAATCTTGAGAATTTATCCTGTGGTATTAATTGGATAACCAAACAAAAAAATATATGTATGAGGATGTTTATTTTAGAATCATTTACTGATAAAAGGCTAGAAACAACCTAAAACTCCAATCACAGTGGATTGGTTTGAAATATTCTGGTACATCATATATTACATGGAAAAGTTTAAACCAAAGTGGCAACTGATTATATGGATAGTAAGATGGTAAAGAAATGTGTTTTTCCATACTTTTTGTTTCGATTTTCTTTGATAAATATCTATTGGTTTTTAAAACAGCCTTATGGATGCATAATTTAATGTCATAATATCCACTTGTTTTAAGCATATGGTTCAATGATTTTGAGCAAATTTATTCAGTGGTGCAACCAATGTCATAATCCAATTTGAGAAAATTCTGTCACTCCAAAATCCCTCATGCCTGTTTGAAGTCAGTTCTCGCTCCCATCCTGTTTCAGACAGCCACTGATCTGCTTTTTCTTCTGTGGTTTTGACTTTTTTAGAATTTTCATATAACTGGAATAATACAACAGGTAGTCTGTGTGTATGGTTTCTTTTACTTGCCATATTTTTAAGCTTCATTTTATTGTTGGATCTATCAGTAGTTATTCCTTTGTATTGCTGAATTGTATTCAATTGCATGAATATACTATACATTGTTTATGCATTCACCAGTTGATAGGCATTTTTTTTTCAGTGTTTGGCTATTATGAATAATTCTGCTAGAAGTATTTGTGGATAAAACTTTGTGTGGACATATTATTTCATTTCTCTTGAGAAGACACCTGGGAATGGAATTACTGGGTCATACATTAATATTATTAATATTTAACTTAAAAAACCCCCATCAAACTGTTTTCTAAAGTGACTGTACCATTTTACTTCATCACTAGCAATGGATAAGAGTTTTAGTTTCTTTTCTTGCAGTCATGATAGTGGGTGTGTGCTTTTAATTTACATTTCCCTAACTACTAAAGATGTTTAGAATCTTCTCATGAGCTTGTGAGAAATTTCTGTGTTTTATTGGTGAAATGTCTGTCCAACACTTTTATCTATTTTTATTGAATTGTTTTTTACATTATTGAGTTGTAAGAGTTATTAATATCTTCTGGATACAAGTCTTTTATTAGATATGTTATTTTCAAATATTTTATTTCAGTCTATGGTTCTCTTTATTTTTCTAAAGTTGTCATTTGAAAGGCAGAATTTTAAAATTTTTATGAAGTTGAATTTCCAATTAGGTTCTTTAATGAGGCATACTTTTGGTGTCCAATCAAATGAATTTTTTCCTAAAGTCAAAAAGATTTTCTTCTATGTTTTCTTTTTTTTTTTTTTTTTTTTTTTTTTTGTTTTGAGACAGAGTTTCACTCTTGTTACCCAGGCTGAAGTGCAATGGCGTGATCTTGGCTCACCACAACCTCCGCCTCCTGGGTTCAAGCAATTCTCCTGCCTCAGCCTCCCGAGTAGCTGGGATTACAGGCACGTGCCACCACGCCCAGCTAATTTTTGTATTTTTAGTAGAGAAGGGGTTTCACCATGTTGACCAGGATGGTCTCGATCTCTTGACCTCGTGATCCACCCACCTTGGCCTCCCAAAGTGCTGGGATTACAGGTGTGAGCCACCGCGCCCCGCCCTATGTTTTCTTCTAGAAGTTTTGTAGTGTTAGCTCTTACATTTAGGTCTATATTCTATTTTGGAGTAGTTTTTGTGTCTAATATAAACAAGGGTTTATCATCTTTTTTTCTCATGAATATTCAATTGTTTTAGCATCATTTGTTGAAATCACTCTCCTTTTCCATTGAATTGTCTTGGCCCCTTTGTCAAAACTCAATTGACCATAAAGGTGAGAGTTTATTTCTGGCCTATATATTCTGTTCCTTTGATTTATTTATCTGTCTTTACTCCAATATTATTATACTCTTGATTACTGTAGCTTTATGGTTAGTATTGAAATTAGTCAACGTGATATGAACAGGAGGTACTAGGTAGAAAAGAGCAGGGCCCCTGGTAAGGGCTCCACCCTCAAGCCTGGACTTGTGACCCAAAGTGAGAGCGTGCATTTCTGTTTTCCCAGTTGAATGCTGCCTTTTCCAAAACCACCCTGGCCTGCCCTGTCCCCTATCCTGCACCCATAAAATCCCTAGGCTCCACTGGCAGAGGGGCAGAGCAGCGCAGCAGAGAAGGAGAGAAGAGAAGAAGCAACTTGATGTCTGTGAGAAGCAGCTTGACTTCAGAGGGACTACTTGACAGAGAGACCTCAGAGAAGAGTTTGGCTGGGGACATCCCTGGCTGAGCTCCAGGAGAAAACCACCTTCCCATTCCATTCCCTTTCCAGCTCCTCATTCCTCTTAGAGCCACTTTCACTGGCAATAAAATCCTCTACATTTACCATCTTCAATTCATTTGTGAAACCTGATTCCTACTGGATGCTGGACAAGGAACCAGGTGTGGGTGCAAGAGGCTGTTCACACTGACCCTCCACTGAGCTGCCTAACACTTAAGCCATCCACAGATGGCAAAACTAAAAGAGCACACTGTAACACATGCCCTCTGGGGCGGCAGGAGTTATGAGAAACTCCTAGACACTGCCACGGGACCACATGGAGTTCTGCTCCTGCTCGTTGGCCAGAGGCACCCATCCTAGCCTCTCTCTGTACTCACTCACCTGCATGCTGCCTGTCCCATGAGGGGTTGAGACCTGTGGACTGAGTAAACAAGCCAAGTCCTAGACAAGTCTCACGAAGGGGTCAAAGGAACTATCCCATTTCAAATGTACACTCACCAAATTTGTATTTCTTATTCAAAACTGTTTAGGCTATTCTAAGTATTTTGCATTGCCATATAATTGTTTTTTGGATTGATTTGTCCATGTCTATAAAAAATGCTCCTGGAATTTTTATATGGATTGAGTTTAAGCTATAGATCAGTCTGGGGAGAACTGTCATATTAACAATAGTGTTTTTTAATCAATGAGCATGGTACATCTCTTTTCATTTAGATCTTTAAATTTCTCATCGTAATATTTTATGGTTTTTAGTATATAGCTCTAACTCACATTAATGCTAACAATTCCAGCAAAATACAGCAATTTTAATATAGTTCCATTTCTTTCCTCTTCTTTGAGTTATTACTGTCATAAATAAATATACACACATATCCATAAACCCGTGTGTGTATGTATCACATACTCAACAATAAAGTTCTACAATAATTGTTTAAAATCACTATTTTCAAAAGGAAATTAAATGTAAAAGGGGGTCTTTCAATCCACCTACATTTTACCACTTTCAGTGCTCTTCATTTCTCCCTGTGAATTTTAGTTTCTGTCTGGAAATATTTTACTAAGCCCAAAGTACGGGGGATATTTTATTAAGCCTAAAGTGCTTCTTTTATTACTGCTTCTAGGTCAGGTCTCTAGTAATGCATTTTCTTAGTTTTTGTTTACTTGGAAATGTGTTTATTTATCTTGCTTTTATTTTAGGGGGAACAATTTTGATAGACACAGAATTCTTAGTTGACAGTTAAAAATATTCAGCAATTGAATATGTCATTTTACTGCTTCCTGGTGTTCATTGTTTATAGTGATAAGTCAGCTATTAATCATATTTTTTTACATACCTGTTAAGTCATTTTCCTCTTACTTTTTTCAAGATTTTCTCTTTGTATTTGTATTTCAGTCATTGATTATGATGTGTCTAGGTATGAATTCTGATATGCTTACCCTATTTGGGGTTTGTGAAGCTTTTAATATTTGTAGACAGCTTTTCATCAAATTTTGGAGGATTTTAGCTATTTTTTTTCACATAAATGGTTTTTCCCTTCTTTTCTCTTTTTTACTTCTAGGAACCTTATTTCACATATGTTGCTAGGCTTAATATTGACCCACATGCCTCTGATGCTATGTTTATTTATTTTTTTTAAATTGCACTTGTCAGATTGAGATATTTATACTGAATTATATTTCAGCACACTGCTTCTTTCTTCCTTCATCTCAAGTTTGCCATTGATATAACAAGCAAAATCTTCACATTGAAAATACTTTTCAGCTCTGGAATTTCTAGTCAGTTCTTTTTCATTTCCAATATTTGTGTTCTATTTCTCTGTAAAGCTGATTTATTGAATTATAGACATCATGTGTTTAATTATTTGTTTGCCAAATACATCATCTAGGTCTGCTTTAATTTCTATTGATTACTTTTTTTCCTGAGTATGGGTCACACTTCCCTAATTATTTGCATGCTTAGAAGTGGTTTTTCTCAAAAATGGAAATTTTAGATTATATATTATGGCAACTCTGAATTTTGATTAATTTTTCTGAGGATTTTGTTGTTGTTGATTAAGTAATTTCCATAGATTTAAACTGTATAATCTTTCTTCCCCATGACATGTAGCTATTGAAGTTGTCCCTTTGTTTGCATTGCTTAGTGATCAGAGAAGATTTGACCAGATTTTTCTCAAGCATCTTGAGCCCATAAAGCTCCCACTTTCTGCTGACTGATCTTCGTGTGGGTCAGGGAGCACATTCAGAGTTCTCCCATTCTCAAGTCTGCCATGGCCTTACTTTTCTCCTGGCTTTCTCGGGTCTCACCTGCACAAATGCATAGGCTCTCTGCAGGCCAGAAATGTGTGGAGATCTTATCTAATCCTTCTGTGGATGTATCATACCCAGGATCTCCCTGTTGAGATGGCTGGCAAAATATTAGGGAAATGTTAGGGAATGTTTTGAAGGTCAAAGGGGAATTACCCGTAAATGGTGTTTACTCTGGGCCCAGGAACCTAAAGATTTTATCATTCATAAAACCACTGTTTAACCATGTTAATTATCCATAGCATGTTGACTTAGAACCTCTGTTATTAAATCTATCTTGAATGTAGTCAGTTAGCTGCAATTGCCCTCTGAAATCAGCAGACGACCATCCGTAGCCCACTCAGTTTAGTGTGTGTGAGTGTATTCATTCACCTGTTGTTGAGTCAGGGTCTGCAGGACAGATATCCGCAGGCGGTGATCAATGTCTCATCTCACTATTAAGTTTCTCATTGGTCAACCACTTGTCCTAACTGTGATTGTAACCTTGGGCTGGAAAAAGCTACAGGTCTTCTTTCTTTTTTTGTTTCCTAGTGAGTTTGCCAATTTTAGTGAACAAGGCTATAGTGTTTTGACCTATTTCCCAATTGAGTCAGCCCCCTCTGGCACCAAAGTTTATGGATTCCATGTTGAACTTCAGATTGGTACAATTACCATTCTTACTGACTGAGGGGGAGGAAGGATGGAAGTAGTCTTTGTGAAGAGGTCCACAGATTCCTGCTGCCTTTACCTGAAGTTCCATAAAATTTAGCCGGGCAGGCTGGGTGGCTGAGAAGATGGCTCTGCCGCGGAGTGACCCCTGGGTGTCTGGGGTGCTCAGTCCAGGATGAGGGCCAGGCCATGAGGGCGTCGCCCTCCAGTCCTCGAGCCTCGGAGTCTGCGTATGCCCCTTGGGCCGCCCCGCATCCCTCACTATGGCACAGCTCGATGAGTACTTCCTGTTGGTGGCTGCACCCGTGTGGGAGTGGGGAAGGCCAGGGCTAGATTCTGCAGCGCTTCCTGGAGGACTGGGGCATCGAGCTGTTTTGCCAGCCCAGAGGGTGGCAGCTGTCTCCGGAGAGGAATCCACTGACCTTTGTTGCTGTCCTCACCGACATCAACTCCGAGCACCACTAATGCTCCTGCTTGACCTTCTGGGAGCTGGTGGAGCCTTCACAGCAGGAAATGATGCGCATGGAAGATGCCACAGAAAGGGAGGAAGAGTATGACGAGGGAGGCCAGATGCACCTGTTGCCCACAGCGCCTGCTCCCTCTGCCCAGCTGTTTGCACCAAAGATGCTGTACTGGTGTCGTGACCTGACCACGCAGAGCTGTTCAGGAACAGCCTTGGCTTCACCTATGCCATCCACTACGAAGGCCTGAATGTGTGCCTGGGGAACATGATTGGGAACCTGCAGAGCTGCACTGTTCCCCTGGCTGGGGGCTCACAGAAGACAATCTTTTTGGGGGCTGGTGACTGGCCATACTGCTTGGTTGGCAGTGTGGCCGAGAGCTATGACATGGAGAGCGGCTTTGAGGATGCAGAGACCTGTGATGTAGCTGGGGCTGTGGTCAGCTTCATCAGCCGCACACAGAGAATGGGGTCACCAGCAACCACCTCAAGGGGCTGCATGTCATGGTGCCAGCCGTCATCCAGATGCACATTGAGACCCTGGAGGCCGTGCAGTGGGAGAGCCGAAGTCTGCCACCCATCCAGAAGCCCAAGCTGCTGCGGTTGTGTCTGCTGCTGGGTGAGGAGTGTGTGCTGGGCGGCCGGCGATGGGGTGGGGAGGGCGCGGGGGGCAGTGCAGGGGGCCAGCACTGCTTTCAGCTGAGGGCACCGTCTTCCTCACCACATACCAGGTCATCTTCACATGATGCCCACGGACCCCCTGGTGGGGGAGCAGGTGGTGGTCCACTCCTTCCCAGTGACTGCGCTGACCAAGGAGAAGCGCATCAGTGAAGGCTACCGCTGGTCCAGACCCCTGTGGACCAGCTTCTGCAGGACAGGCTGCAGCTGCACTCCTGCACATTCCTGATGCTGAAAATGGCCTTTGATGAGGAGGTGGGTTCTGACAGTGCCGAGCTCTTCTGCATAAGCTGCGGTACTTGCTGGACATCAGGGCCACCCATTCACTCGGGGCTCTGCCCACACACCCAGCCGGCCTCTCCGAGTCACCAAGAACAAGGGTCCCTCCCTCAGAACCTTGTAACAGAACCTGGTCAAGAACACCAAGAAGACCATCGGGCGGCAGCATGTAACTCACAAGAAGTACGACTCACCCCCCCGCCCCAAGCTGGGAGCACCAGGGCCAGCCGCCCCCTGAGGACCAGGAGGATGAGATCTCAGTGTTTCAGGAGCTGAAGCCCAGAACGCAGCCCCTGTCCTCTGCCCTAAAGCCCTCGGAATGCATGACCATGAGCAACGTGTGGAAGGGGCTTGCTGCTGTGACTACCAGCGCCTCGGCCTGGGCACCGTGAGCAGCAGCCTGAGCCGGGCAAGTCTGAGCCCTTCCTCGTTTCTCAGGTCAACGGCATGTATGCCATCTGTCGCAGCTACCTGGGGCTGCTGATGATGCCCCAGAGTGTCCAGGAAAACGCCCTGCAGAGCGTGTCCAGCTGCTACCACCAGAACCGCTTCCCCGTGGTCTGCTGGCACAGCGGGCAGTCCAAGGCAGGCAGTACTGCTGTGCCCTGGGGGCATGCATGGCACAGGTGTCTTTGGCCTCTTCAAGGCCCGGAATGCATCTTCTCCAGGCCAGTCCTAGGCAGACTTGAGTAGCCTAAAGCAGAAGTACTTGAAGGCTGTGGTCAGCTCCATGCCTGCTCTGCAAGCCCGTCAAGGCAAAACACGCTTAGCGGCTTCTCCTCAGCCCACATAGGCAGTCACATTCCCAGCCTGGGAGCCAGGGTCACCATGCTGTCCAACCCCAGGGCAGCATCAGCCTCCAGATGGACCGCACCCCCAGGTAAGTGGGGCAGTGTCCGGACAAGGTGCCCAGCAGTGGGCTTGGTGCCAATGTCGGCTCCCAGCTAGCAGAGACGCACTGGCCCCACCCAGGCCAATGTGGGACCCCTGACCCGGGCTTCCTGCGGCCACAGCGAGCAGCTCTCTACATCCTCAGGGACAAAGCCCAGTTCAAGCATGTGTGGCTGGACCCCCTGCAGCAGTGGGAACTGGTGCCCATTGATGTGTTCGAGGGCTGCAGGTGAAGGCTAGCTTCAAGAAGCTGCTGAAGGCGTGTGTTCTGGGCTGCCCCACTGCTGAGCCCAGTCTAGCTTCCTTTCCTGTGCTCGCTGGAGGACTCAGAGTGGCTGATCCAGATCCACAAGCTGCTACAGGTGTCGGTGCTGGTAGTGGAGCTCCTGAATTCAGGCTCCTCCGTGCTGGTGGGCCTGGAGAACGGCTGGGACATTACCATGCAGGTGGTAGCTATCATTGGTGCAGCTGCTCTCAGATCTCTTCCACTGCACGCAGGAGAGCTTCCGCTTGCTGGTGGAGAAGGAGTGGCTATCCTTCCATCATAGCTTCAGCCACCGTGGAGCCCAGACCCTGGCTGGGCAGAGCAGCGGCTTCATACCCGTCTTCCTGCAGTTCCTGGATTGCATACGCCACATCCACCTGCAGTTCCCCGACGGAGCTTGAGTTCAGCCAGTTCTACCTCAAGTCCCTTGTGGATCACCAGGTGTCATGCTGTTTCCGGACCTTCCTGCTCAACTCTGAGTGCATTGAACTAGGGCTGCTGGACGAGGAGAAGGGGAAACATAGGGGCCAGCTGCCATGCAGGTCTGTGTGGGAGTATGTGGACTGGATGGGCAAGAGGACACCCATGTTCTACAATTACATTCACGTACCCGAGGACACAGGTCCTGCAGCCCTTCAGCAACACTGAAGGTGTGGGACTTCTACACTGAGGAGACGCTGGCCAAGGGCCCTCCCTATGACTGGGAACTGGCCCAGGGGCCCCTGAGTCCTGGGAGGAAGAACGGTCTGACAGAGGTGCTCCCCAGAGCAGGCGCCGCATGGTATGGCCCTGCTATATCAGCTGCCCCCAAGCCCAACCTGGTGCCATCTCACGCCTACTGGAAGAGATGCACAGGCTGGAGACAGAGCTGGGCCGACCTGCTGAGCACTGGAAGGACACCTGGCACCGGGTAAAGGCTGCACAGTGCCTCGAAGGCTGGCCAGATGGACGTGGCACCCCACCTCCCTCCTAATGTTCATCGCACCCCACCCCCGCTGCCCGCTGGGTGTGCCTGCAAGAGGGGCCCGCGGGCTCCACCCTGAGCTTCAGCCTGGACAGCAACCAGATTAGTGGCTCCGCTGCATCTGGCTCCCACTAGGCTGCCTGCCGCCGCACCAGCACCCTGTACAGCCAGTTCCAGACAGCTGAGAGTGAGAACAGGTCCTACAAGGGCACTCTGTACAAGAAGGGGGCCCTGATGGAGCCTTGGAGGGTCCGCTGGTTCGTGCTGGACAAAACCAAGCACAAGCTGCGCTACTACAACTACCATGTAGACACAGAGAGCAAGGGTGTCATCGACCTGGCGGAGGTGGAGGCTATGGCACCTAGCATGCCCACCATGGGCACCCCTAAGACCGTGGATGAGAACACGTTGCATTTACAACTTCTGTGCCCAGAACGTGCCCTCAGCCTAGCAGTAGTTGGACCAGATCCAGAGTCTGATGCCTGAGCCTCCTGGCCCTGCCTGGCTGCTCTGCTTCAAGTCGTTACCCACGGGCCCAGAACCCCCAGCACTTGTGTGTACAGCCCCTGTCCCCGCCCAGGTGGCCCTGACTTATTTTGGCATCACAGCTGAGCACCATGCAGGGAGGCGGCCAAGGCACAGCCCGCAATGGACCTGTAAAGAGTCCAGCTCCTTCAGTGTGTACTAGTCCAGCCAGCCAGCCGGCTATAGGCGAGGTGTTTCTAGACCCAGGATCTATATAAAGACAGAACTAATGCAAATTAATTAATTAATTAATTAAAGAATAAATGTATCTCAATTGTTGTCACCTTTGGTCAATTTTAAACAACTTTGCCCACTTTTATATCTTTTTTTTTTTAACCTGAGAGGATTTGCGAATCTCTTAAAACCACCGTGGCTAAAAGTTCGTCATCGATTGTTTATATAATAAGTCATAACACTGGATTTTAGGGCTACTGGAAGAGTTGAATGCAAAACGCTGTTTCAGGTATGCAATGTCGCCATCACAGAACCACAGGCAGTTATATACCCTTCCACTGACACTCTCTTTATTTTCCTTTATTTGTAGTAATTTTCTTTATTCTTATACATGGCTGTCTTGGCTGGTTCACCATGGTTCTTTATGATGCTAGGAACAGACATAGTGCACAAAATGTGGTCTCTGGCTTCATCCCTGTTCTATGAATCAAAGCTTCAGCCAGCATTTTAGTTGATTATTGTTATGTAGGGCACGTGGGAGATCTTTAGTGGGAGAGATAAATAGTGGGCAAGAAACCAGAAAACCAAGGATTATAATAACCTTGCTAAAGAGTTGAAACCCACTAAGAGAAAAATAAATAAAATGTGCTAGTTAGCCAACTCCACCTGCAGCTTCTTCCCCAAACCACATTTTCCCCACTGATTAAAACCATCTCACTTAGGAGCTAGACATTATGCAGATGTGCAGATTTTGGCTTAATTAATCAAAATCCAGTATCGTGGGTTTGCCTGGATTCATTTTGATTGCAAAAATCCCTTCAATCAGTGACTTGTAAAAGAAATATTCAGACTTTCAAGACTAAGTTTTGCTTTGCACAAGATGTTTTTCATTTCATTGATTGGCACTTGTGAACACTGCATCTTGTTCTCTGGCTAGAAGTCCAGGTGTATGGGAAGACGAGCGCTTTATCGAGTCACACTTTTCCAGAGCAGTGACTATTTTATATGAATAAAATGAAGTTTAATAAATTGCCAGGCTTATGAATAGAAACTTATAAAGCATAGAAGAGGAAATCGATTCCTGGCAACCTAAAAATACACCAAAGAAAGAAACCGCAAAATTGTACAAGCTTGGCTGTTCCCACTTTCGCTGTTCTTTTTAGCAAACTTGACAGGCAGTTTGCTTGCCAGCGGGCTTTCTAACTGGGGCTGACTCAATCTCAGGAGTGAGGGTGATGGCTCTGTGTCATTCACTAGCCGACTGACATCATACCAAAGTATTTGACAGACAGGCACAATTTACTGTGAGAAGTTAATATTACTTTTCTTTAAAACGAATAGTTTAATAAACCAAGCATCAAAACTGACTTAAAGAAGGCTCAGATTCCCCCGTCTCAGACTCCCAATTCTTCACCTAGAGAGAAAAGGAGCTTATTGGCTGTCCCTTAAAATTCTACAGGTTAGAAAATACAGTATTCTAAAAATGAAGTACTCAAGAAAAAAAGTCTTGCCTGAATTTTAGTGCAATCTTTAACAGAACTGCTGGTGATTAGCGGGGGTTTTCTTTTTCTGTAAAGGGAGGACTACAGGGCTGTCCATCGTATAGTGGTGGACAGATAGCATTTCATGGTACTCCACGAACTTAATGAAAGAATAAAGATAATAGTAGATAGTGATACTAACATAGCTGTACAACACAGCGTAAAAAAAAATCAAAGCATTTGTTGAATGGAAACTTTACTTCCACCCCTGCTATTATGTGGCGTCTTTCCTTTTTTCTTCGCCAATCTATCTCTGTGAAAGGCTGGTCTGTGTTTGCTCTCTTCCCTTTCTCCCCTCTCTGGCCATAACAAGAGCCCTAGAGTCCATCTACCTTTTGTGATCTCAGCCTTGGAATGATGCACGGATTTGGCTCTCACTTTCTATCTGGTTTATTAAGAAGTCATAACCTCTTTTCAGTCATGCCACACAGAATGATTTCTAATATTCTTTTGTGCTCTCTTGCCTTTTAATTATCAGCACATTCCTAGAGTTAGCTTTGTTTCTCGACTGGCAGATCATAAAGGTCCTGTCCAGATCCCTGGTTCATATATGTCTAGATCTGTATATTGTTACTATTAGCTGCTTCATTCCCTACTCCTAACCCCTGTGTTTTTTTTTCTCTCAATCAGATAGGCTATATCATCATTTCAAAAAAATTGGGTGAAAGATGGGACTAAGTTACCTCTCTGGTTAATGAATTTTTCCCTGTACAATTTTTCTCAAAAGAGGGATTGAGGTTTTAGACAAGAAACATACAATTGGGGCAGGCAGTGTTGCTTTTCTGTTAGGGTTTGCTCCTTGAAGACTCGCTGTCTTTCACTCTGCAAACGTCCATTGACCTAAGTGGCCATTTCCTTGCATAGTTGCAGGAATCTCTTTCAGAAGATACTGCCTGGCAAAGGTTTTGCTTGTCATTGAGTAGGTATTTGACGGTGAAAACATAAAGCCATTGTCCCCAAAACTTTCTTGGGCAAGCTGGTCACAATGGAACTACTACCGATCCCTTCTTGAAATTGGTCAGTTAGCTGGGCATGGTGGTCTGTAGTCCGGCACTTTGGGAGGCCTAGGCGGGCGGATCTCCTGAGCTCAGGAGTTCGAGACCAACTTGGGCAACATGGTGAAACCTCATCTCTACTAAAATACAACAACAAAAAGATTTGCTAGTCCTGGTGGCACGCGCCTGTGAGCCCAGCTACTCGGAAGGCTGAGGCAGGAGAACTGCTTGAGTCCCGGCAATGGAGGTTGCAGCGAGCTGAGATTGCACCACCGCAATTCAGCTTGGGTTACAAAGTGAGACTGTGTCTCAAACAAAAAAAAAATCGGTCAGTTAAAAAATTTTTGGTTCATCTCCCAGTGCCAAAACCCTGGCAGAACGGCTGTGCCTGCGGAGGTTAAGCCCCTGTTATGCACATTGTAACATGTGGATAAAAGCTCCAGGGTTACTTTGCACTGGGCCAGGTTCCTCCACGTGATGGTAGAGTTGAATTTTCAGCGTAGTTTTTTCTGCCTTCCTGGGAACAAAGCTATAGATTTGGGTTGGGGGCTGAGCCAAGTATCCGTGCGGAGTCAGGCGAGAGGACGAGGTGCAGCACAGAGGGTGCAGGCTGGGAACAGTAATCTCCCACTGGCTCTCTGCCCATCAGCCCTTCAGACAGAAATGGCTCAGAGCCCCAGACAGCACAAGGAGATTTTTCTTTGGAAGATTCTCACAAGCATGAAGTCGGAGGCCTTTTCTATTAGGAGATTTGGCTTCTGCAGCTGGCACTGCCGACAGTATGGCAGCCTATTTAGCAAGGCTTGGTATTGAACACCTGTGTACATGAATAACAGTACCTGAAATAACATTGTTGCTACTCTTACCGTGGTAACAGTGACTCTTACAATTGCTTTTCTCATTCTCTCCCAGGCTCTTTGTGCGTGGTGGAGGAAGGACAGATTGTACCTTCCGATTTGACTAGTGGCTATAGTGCCCAATCAGCAGGCTGAGTGGGAAGGATCCCACCCTAAAGCTCTGAGGAACCACTTTTATCTGTTCACCGTCTAAAAATGTACCCCAGTAGACATAATTTCAGGCCAGAAAGTTTAAACCATGATTTCCAGGGCCTTTTCTCTTAGGGAGGAGATATTTTGCAAGTTGTCCTTAGTTCAGAAAAGCTCTCATATTAATGGGGCAGACATATTCATATGTCACTTTATATAAAATTAAATACATATGAAATAATCAGAGTATAGTGCCCTTCCATGATTTGCCTTTCCCACCCAACACTGTGTTTTAAAAATGTTTAATTAAATAATTATTAAATACTTAAATTATTTAATTATTAATTATTTAATGTAAATAATAATAACTATTTAATTATTTAATTATTATTATTTAATGTAAATAATAATAATTAAATGTTTAATTAAAATAATATAATCACAGTATCGTGCTCCTAAGTGATTTCCTCTCCCAGCCAACATTGTGTTTTAAACATTTTTAAAACACAATTTGTTTTTGCATGTTGCACTATTACTCATCAATTTAATGAATGATGAATAATATTTTTCCATAGACTTTTTCTGCTTTTTTAAATGTAACTGATTATAAATCTTCAAACGAACAGTGTTCTTTCTTCGCAATCCTTATGTCTCTTGCTCTTAAGGATTTTTTAAAAAAACCTCAATCACTGAACAGGACCTTTGCTGTGGAATTAAAAAAAATTCATACATGTTAATATAGCTGTGGTTTATTCATTTTCATGGCAGTATAGGATTTCATGATATGACTATATCATAATTTTTATTTTTCCTTTTTACAATCAATGGACCTATAGGCTGTTTTGCCATAATCACAGATAATGCTACTATGAATCATCTTGTACTTAGCCACTGATGTATGTGCAAGAATTCTCTAGGGCATACGCGTAGAAGTAGAATTGCTGAGTCTTGGGACTGTGTATATTAAACTTTAACAGATGATGCCAAATTATTTTCTAAAGTCACAAAATTTCATAAAGTACATAAAGTAATGTACATTCCCCTTAGCAATACGCAAGAGTCCCCATCACTCCTCATACAAACCGACACTTGACATTGTATAACTTTTAAATTTTCAACTTGCTGAAAATGATTTTGATGTATATTTCCATGATTGCTAAAATGTTTGAGCACATTGCAAAGTTTATTAGTAATCTGTATTTCCTCTTCTGTGAAATTCCCAAATCATTCACCTTTTTAATTGATTATTAAAAGTTATTTACATATTCTGGTTACTAATCATTTGCCAATTATATTTCCTGGAAATATCTACTGTTTATCTACTTCTCTTTCCCGTTTTGTGAAGTCTTTTGATGAAAGAAAAAGTACTCATTTTAATGTAGTTGAATTTATTAGTAACTCTTTATATGGTTTTCATTTTTTGTAATTTTAAGAGAAGTTAATCCATATCCTGAGTTCACTTCCTATACTTTCTCTTAATGGTTTTAACATTTTGCCTTTCATATTTTATTTCTTCATTCATCTGAAATTACTTTTATTTTGTGTTATGTGGCAGAAGTCTTTTTTTTTTTTTTTTTTTATTGAGACAGAGTCTGTCTCTGCCCAGGCTGGAATACAGTGGTGCGATCTCAGTTCACCGCAACCTCCATCTCCCAGGTTCAAGCGATTCTTGTGCTTCAGCCTCCTGAGTAGCTGGGACTACAGGTGCATGCCATTATGCCTGGCTAATTTTTGTATTTTTGGTAGAGACAGGGTTTTGCCTTGTTGGCCAGCAGGTCTCAAATTCCTGAGCTCAAGTGATTCGCCCTGTTTGGCTTCCTAAAGTGTTGGAATTACAGGTGTGAGCCCTTGCGCCTAGCTCATTTTGATTTTTAATATACATATATTCAATCCGCAAATCACAAAGGAGTCTTCTTTCTCACTGACGTGAAGTTCCAATTCTGTCATGTATGAAGTATTCATATATGCATGGGTCCATTTCTTGGATGTTTTATTTCATTAATCCCTTCCTTTATACTTGTTGCATTGCTTCATCGTTTTAGTTACCAGAATTTTATATCAGTCTTCATGCCTGGGTGTGTCTTGACTATTCTTGAGTGTTCGGTATAAATTTCAGAGCTAGTTAGTTATATATACAGAACCCAGTAGGAAGTTTGATTAGAATTACATAATACCTATTTATCAGCATGAGGATAACTGACATTTTCACAATATCGTCATTTCACATGTATTTCTCTCCGTTTATCTTTTAATGTTTCTAATTAAATTCTTAATTTTAGAAGAAATTCCTACACATCTTTCAGATCTGTTTTCAGATATGACATATTTTTTGCTACTTTGGATGTATTATTTCTTTTTGAGAACTTCATTTTCTATTATCCCTGAAGGGAACTATAATTGAATTTTGCATGTTGCGTTTATATTCATCAATTTAATGAACTAAGAATAACTAACATTTTTCCATAGACTTTTTCTGTTTTTTTAAATGTAACATTATAAATCTTCAGATAAATGGTGTTGTTTCTTTCTTCCTAATCTTTATGTCTCTTGCTCTTAAAGATTTTTTTTTTAAAACCTCACTTATTGAACAGGACCTTTGCTGTGGAATTTAAAAAAAATCACTCATGGTTGTTGAATTTTATCAGAAGTTTTTCTGCATCTATTAAGATGTTTTCCCTCCATTAATCTGTTAATGTGGCATATTCTACAGTAATATATATTCAAATGTATTAACCTGAAACTGGCCTTTGGCTCTTATTGTACATTGCAGTATTCACTTTAATATTTATTTATAATTTCTGTGTCCATGTTTATAAGAAAAACGTCCTGTAATTTTTCTTTCTCAGAATTCCTTTGCTGTTTTATATATCAGTGTTATACTAGCATGATAAATTAGTTGTGTAGTATTCACTTTCTTACCTATAAAGAGTTTGTTAAAGATTATAGAATTCACTTATAAAACCAAATGAGATTGATGTCTTTTTAGAAAGATTTGAATGTATTGATTAATGTTCTTGTGATTATGGAACATATAGGCTTTTCATTACCCCTTTTTATTGAGATATATTTTACTTATCATAAAATTCACCTTCTTAAAGTGTACAATTCATTGTTGTGCAAACATCCTCCCATCTAATTCCAGAACATTTTCATCACCTCCCCCAGAAAACCGCATTTCCATTAGCAGTCACCCCCCATGCCTCTTTCACTCTAGCCCATTGCAACCACTAATCTACCTTCTGTCTCCTGGATTTTTCTATTCTGGACAATTCATATAAATGAAATCATATAACATTTAATATTTTGTGTCTGGCTTCTTTCACTTAGCAAGATGTTTTCATGGTTTATCCATGTAGCATTTATCAGTACTTCATGCCTTTCTAAGGCTAAGTAATATTTTGTTGCATGGATATACTATGTTTGATTCATTCACTCATCAATCCACAGATGCTTGTTTCTTTTTCTATTTTTGGCTGTTATGAACAATGCACTTTAATGTACAAATTTTTCTGAAATGTGTATGTTCAAATCTCTTGGGCATATATCTAGGAATGGGATTGCTGGCTCACGTGGTGCCTCTATGTTTAACTTTTTGAGGAAGTGTGTTTCAAACTGTTTTCCAAAATGGCTGTACCAGTTGACACTCCTAGCATTACTATTTGATGGTTAACATGTGTTCACATCCTTCTCAACACTTGCTAGTGTCTATCTTTTTGGTTTTAGCCGTCTTAGTAAGTATAAAGTGGCATCTATTCCTTTCTTAATCAGCTTTTGTAATATATGTATTTCCATAACTTTGTCCAATTCAACCAAGTTTTCAAATTTTTAGGCATAAAGTTATTACTAATATCCTTTCCTTCAGCAAATATATTAATGCCCATTTTATTTCTGTTTAAAATTTGTGCTTTTTTCTTAAGTTTTTGATCAACATTGTTAGGTATTTCTCAATTTGTTATTATTTTCAAAGAAAAAAATTTGTTAAGCTTTATATTGTGTTTCCATTTTACTTACTTCTGTTTTCATAATTATAATCTCATTTTTTTCTATTTTCCTTGGGCTTATTCTTTTCTATTTTAACTTCCTAATTTGATACCAAACTCACTAACTTTGAGTCTTTCTTCTTTTTCCAATATATTATTTTTAAGCTTATTATTTTGTTCTAAACACGGTTTTAGCTATACCTCACAAATAATGTTTTTATTATTATTTCACCCAAAATATTTTTCAATTTACATTATACTCTATACTTCGATTTGTGATTTATGTTTGTGTTGAGAATTCTGCCTTTTAACTGACCAACACTTATTAAGTTATATATATTTTTAATTAATTTATAACTTCAGAATGTTGTATTCAGAGAAGTGTATCTGTGTGAAAGCAACTCTGAAATATACTGAGACTTGCTTTAGGGTCCCGAATTTGGTCTGTTGTCATAAATGGTCCATGCATTACTCTAGAATCACATGTATTATCGAGTTGAGTGCAATGTTCTCCATATGTCCATTATTAGATCAAGCTTAAAAAATGCATTTTTCAAATATTCTGTACTTCCTCATTTTTGACTACTTAATCTATTACTTGCTGAGAGCTGTGTCAAAATTAGTTTCTCCTTATATTTCTGAAAATCTTTGCCTTTTATATTTTGTTGGTATATTATTAAATGCCTATAAGTTTAGACCTATTATATGTTCCCGGTGATTTATTTATTTTTAATTGTAATCATCCTCTATCACTGGTAATGTGCTGTACTTTATTTTTTAATTTTTAATTTTTTTTTTGAGACAGGGTCTCACTCTATTGCCCAGGCTGGAGTGTAGTAGTGCAGTTACAGCATACCACAACCTCAACTTCCCCAGATTAAGTGATCCTTCCACCTCAGCTTCCAGAACAGCTAGGACTACAGGCACGTGCCACCATGTGTGGCTAATTTTAAACAGTTTTTTTGTAGAGATGAGGTCTTATTTGTGTTGCCCAGGCTGGTCTCAAACTCCTGGGCTCAAGCAATCTTCCTGACACAGCCTCCCAAAGCATGAACCATCATGACCAGCTTTGTTGTACTTTAAGTTTCTATTTATTCTTTATACTTGAATAATTGTACCGGCTTTTTAAAAAATCCCATTTTTACCTTTTAATCTTTTTGAATCCTTAGGTTTTAGGAGTATTTTTATTGTTATTATTGTAAATGTAGAAAGAGTCTAATGGCGCTTGTTTTAACTATGATTATAGTTCCTTTACAATCATTGTTATTTTCAATATATTCACATCTATCTCTACTACATAATTTATGTTTTATATTTGCCCTACTGTTTTGGGTTCTTGTTTTCTGCTCTTCTTGTCATCATTTTGATTGATTAATGTATACCTCATTCCATTTTTCTTGCTCCTGGTTTGGAAGTTATACACTCTATTTATATTCTTTTAGCTTGTCTTAGAAATCTTAGTGTGCATATTTGGCCTAAAGTCTAAATCAGAATATTTGCCCATCTCCCAAATAATTCCCACATCATAACTCCTTTAAGTCTGATCATTCTGTCCAGATTAATGTACTATTATTGTTTTGGGAAATTTATATTGATCTTTAATTGAAACTCCCCCTAAATTAGACATTTTTAAGATTATTTTAATTCCATTACTGTTTCACTGTTTGCTTGGATTTGCCTACACAGTAATCTTTTCCCATTCCTGCCCCCACTGAATTCCTTCTTGCATCTTCCACCTTTTTATAGAATCATTCTACCTGGAGTTCAACATATTTTATGTTTCTTTAGTAAAGATCTGTTAATATTAAATTTTCTGTTTTGTTTTATGAAAATATATTTCACTCTTGTAACTAAAACATACTTTTTTTCTGGATACACACTTGTAGATTGATAGTTTTTAAAAATCTCTCCACACTTTGAAGATACTATTCTGATATCATCCGACTTCCATTTCTGTTCTTGAGAGCCTAGCTAGTAGTACAAAACTCATGTCTTTGTAAAAATCTGGCTTTGTCCTTCTCTGCACCCTACAGCTCTATTTATCTTTTTATCTTTGGTTGTGTGTGTGTGTGTGTGTGTGTGTGTGTTTGTGTGTGTGTGTGTGTGTGTTTGTGTGTGTGCGTGTGTGTGTGTGTTTGTGTGTGTGTGTGTGTCCCGCAGTTTCCTTTACTTATCTTTCTTTTTTCTGTGTGTCCTGCAGCGTCACTCTGTTGTGTCTTCTTGGGGATTCACTTCCATTTATTCTATTAAGATCAAGTAGGCATCTTGAATATGAAGATAGACATCTTTAGTCAACTCTAAAATATTCTTAGCTATTACCTCTTCAGATATAGCCTATCTCTAATTTCCTTTATTTTTCTGGAAGTATAATTAAATACATGTTAACCTCTTTTACTCTATCATCTATGTATTTTAACATTAAAAAATATGTTCTATGTCTTTGTCTCTTTGTGCTGCATTTCTTCAGATTTCTCTTCCACTTCACCTATCACTTCTTTGGCTATATCTAATCTGCTGTTTAATCTACCCATACACATTTTATTTCAGTTTTTCAATGTTTTGCTTTCAGAAATTATATTTGTTCCTACTCTACCTGATGGCCTCTTATTCCTGCACCATATTTTCATTTGTTTGAAAATATTAAAAGTACTTATTTTATATTTTGAATCTAGTAATTCTAGTATCTACTGACTTTGCCAATCTGTTGCTGAGGACTCTCACACATAGTGGTCTGTTCCCTTATGTGTTTAGAGAATTTTCATTGGGAGAGAGCTCATGCTCTTTGGGGCTTCATACACAGGCATTATTTGAGGCATGCATTTAATGTGCATTTTCCAGATAGCATTTGTTCACTTCTGACGGGTGCTTTGGGATAAAAATCAACCCATGGTACATTCAATTATATTGAGGATTCTAAGGTCACAGAAGTAATGTAAATTTAAGATATGTGTCCATGCAGAGTGAGCAGGTAGTTGGAAATTCTCACAAGAGAGACACTTTAATCTTATTAACTTCTCTACTCAGAGTCTAGGCTGAATTTTGCAAGTCCCTATGAAAGGCTGTTTCCTTCATTTCCAACCCTTCACCCTCCACCCTAGTTTTCCTACACTTTGAGGTTCTGGCTTTATGTGGGTATTTCAGAGTGGTCTCCTTCACTACTTAGGCTCATTAAAACTCAGTTTCTCTGTCTATAGAAATGAGCAGATGCCCTCTGAGTAAAAGCTAGCGTCATACTTGTTGCTCCGGATAATGCTCTCCTGTTGTTTATAGCCTCTCTTGTCCTTATATTCCTGCCAACTCAGCTATGTCTCAATATTTTAAGATATATTTATATAACATTTTATGAGTTTTTGTACCAGAAGGTTTTCTTTCTTTATATAATAGACCATATTGTCAGGCATAGAAGATCACCAATTTCTTCTTTAAATTGACTTAGGCAGGCTCATTTCTTGCCATCTTCTTTTATAAGTCTCTCTTTTTTTTTTCCGACACGGAGTCTTGCTCTGTCACCCAGCCTGGAGTGCGGTGGTGCGATCTTGGCTCACTGCAACCTCTGCCTCCTGAGGTTCAAGCAATTCTCCTGCCTCAGACTCCTGAGTAGCTAGGATTACAGGCACCCACCACCACACCCAGCTAACTTTTGTAATTTTTTTTTTTTTTTTTTTTTTTAGGAGAGACGGGATTTAACCATGTTGGCCAGGCTGGCCTCGAACTCCTGACCTCATGATTCACCCTCCTTAGTCTCCCAAAGTGCTGGGATTATAGGTGTGAGCCACCGCAATCCTCTCTTTGTGTTTTGCCTCTTATTTCCATATTTTCCTTACCTTCAGCCCAGGAAGAAGCCTGCTATGAGTCATTATTCCTGAGCATGCAAGGCTATTTCAGTGCATTTCTCTAGGTGTTCTCCTTTGAATTGAATTGGGACTAAGTTAACTTTTTTTATCTGGTAACGTGTCGCTAGAGCCCTGCTCACTGAGTCATTCTAGAGCCACCCTCTCCTGCTTTTGCAGCTGCTCTGGCTATGACATCTTCTTTCATGATTGCATCCAGAACCTTTTCCATTGTAATACGTTTATCTTGTTTCTGCCTGTTCCTAGTTTCTTTCCTCTTCCTCCTCCTCCTCCTCCTCCTTCTTCTTCTGTTTGTTTGTTTGGAGGACCTGCGCAGGCCCTAACTCCCTTGAAGGGGTGCAGCTGGGGTCTTACCCAATTCCCTAGTGTCTTCAAAAGATGTCCATGATTCTTTACACTACTGCTTTTTTTGCTTTTTGCAACTCACTCAATGTTTCCTTTTAGAAATTTCTTATTCTTATTGTTCACATATCTAAGTTACCCTTGTCTGTCTGTAAGCCACATGCAAAACAAGAATTGTTTTGCATGTGGCTTACAGACAAATTTAAAACATAATTGTGCATTTTAACAAGTGTATGTCTATTATTGCTAACTTTCCTTGGGTTTTCTTTTTCTATGTGTCCGGTTTTGCTTTAAACACTGTGTGGCATTATCTCATTTAATTTTCTTAACTATCCCAAGAAGCAGGTAGTATTTAAAATCCCCATTTTATAGATAAGGAAGTCGAGGCATAAGAGATAAATTATTCTGCCTACACTTTACTGCTATTGAATGATGTGGATGAATTTGACCTAGACACTCTGATTTCAGAGCCCATATCTATCCCAGTATGGAACACTGCCTCCCAGTAAATAAAACTATGCATGTAGAGTAACTAGTGTTGTGCAGGTTACACAGTAAGCACTCAATGAGTGTTTGTTGCTTCTCCTTATATCATTCACATTCTCAGATTCATATGAGTTTTGGAGAACTGGTGGGGATTTTAACCACAAGACTCTAACACTGACCATGTAGGTATCTAGGAACATAATTAGAAAGAGGAAAGCTTTGGATTCATAAACTCTTGAGACTAGGCCAGAATCCCTAGACTGTCGGCTGTTAGCTCTGCTTAACCCTGATTCAAAAATCACATTTAAACTTGTAAGTTTGATTTGGGCTAGAAACCTTCTCCCTCAGTATAGAAAATTGAGGCTGGGCACAGTGGTTCATGTCTGTAATCCCAGCACTTTGGGAGGCTGAGGAGGGCGGATCACTTGAGGTCAGGAGTTCGAGACCAGCTTGCCAACATGGTAAAATCCCGACTCTACTAAAAATACAAAAATTAGCCAGGCATGGTGGCACGCACCTGTAGTCCCAGCTACTCAGGAAGCTGGGGCAGGACAATTGCTTGAACCTGGGAGGTGGAGGTTGTAGTGAACAAAGATCATGCCACTGCACTCTAACCTGAGCGACAGAGACTCCATCTCAAAAAAATAAAAAATAAAATTGAAAAAGCTGTTTGCTAAAGTCATCTCTTGATTTAGTTTGGATATAAGATTATCAATACTTTTATCCACAACTTACTTCCTTAATGAAAACATTTAAAAATTAGTTTACTATGAAGAACACATATTCAGTCTCTGTGTTGAATTCTGAATAGGAATGGCAAACTCTGTACCTTTCATAACACAGATTTCCTTCTTAGAAAACCAGACAGGGCAGAACTAACAATGGAAGTAATAAACATGCTGTGCATATACCTATATGTCTGAGAGCCCCCTGAGAATGTACAGACTTTGGGCTCAGGGAACCAGCTACTGGGCCCTCTGTGATATTTGGATCAATCAACTCCTGAAGCTCAAAAGGTCTGTAAGATAATCAAGTCCAACACCTTGGCTTTGAGAAGGGGAAGTGGAGGCTCCAAGAAGAGAAGTGATTTGCAGGGTGGTCGCCCCTGAATCCTGTGCCTGGTGCCAGCGAGGCTCTCCTTTCGCAGAGACACGAGACCGACCTATTTCTGATGACATGTACTTCACAACAAATTGTCAGTCTGTGAGGCTGGAGGTCAAAAGGCCATAGGGAGAAAAATCCTCTTTGAGTTATAAGAAAAAACAGGGCCCAAGGAAGTCAAAATGTTTTTCCGAAGTAATGGAAAAAGACTTCTGAGGTCAAACCTGAACACATCTCAGGAATTTTCCGGGATAAACTTCAGCTTCTGTGCAACACCATTCTAATTTTGTTGTGGTAAATATAGGCATCTGATCAGCAACTTGTCAAATACATTTATTTTTAAATTCCTCTTTCCTTAAAAGCACATCTGCAGACTATTCTTAGCAGAGACGTAACATCAGTGACTCACTTTTTAATTGAGTGTGGTAATGAAGGACTCTCAAGGGTTAAATTTTGGTTGGCTAAATATTGTCATTGAAAAGAGAATCACTGTGAAGTACCTAGGCATTTGTGGGAATCGAGAACCTGTTAATTAGCCTTAATAAGAGAAATGTATCTCATTGAATATATTATATGGTTCATTTTAAAACCCAATCCATAAGATGGCTTGTACATTAAAGATTAACATTGAGAGAGAATAGAATTCCATATGCAGGAAAAATGGTGTGCTTGATAAATATGTAGCATATGCTGTATTGAAAGGTGATTTGCAACAGGGCAGCTTGCTTTGGGCAACTCAATGTGCAGAGAATTTTTCAGAGTATGTGCCTTTCGGTCTTCAGATGGAACACTAGCAGGCCTTTGAAGATCCTCCGGAGGGTTTCGGAGCAGCTAATTTATATCTGAGTAGATCTTTTGATGAGATTGAAAAGTTACTGTAATCCTAGCACCTTGAGAAGTCCAGGAAGGAGAATCGCTTGAGCCCAGGAGTTTCAGACCAGCCTGGGCAACATGGCAGTAAACATTAAAAACAAGGCCGGGCCCGGTGGCTCATGCCTGTAATCCCAGCACTTTGGGAGGCCGATCACCAGGTCAAGAGATAGAGACCATCTTGGCCAACATGGTGAAACCTCGTCTCTACTAAAAGTACAAAAAATTATCTGGGCGTGGTGGTGTGTGCCTGTAGTCCCAGCTACTCGGGAGGCTGAGGCAGGAGAATCGCTTGAAACTGGAAAACGGAAGTTGCAGTGAGCCGAGATCGCACCATCGCACTCCAGCCTGGTGATAGAGCAAGACTCTGTCTCAAAAAAAAAAAAAAAAAAAAAAAAAAATAGTCAGGTGTGGTGGCATATGCCTGGGGTCCCAGCTATTCAGGAGGCTGTGGCAGTGGGATTGCTTGAGCCCTGGAGGTTGAGGCTGCAGTTAGCTGTGTTCATGCCACTGCACTCCAGCTTGAGAGAAAGAGTGAGACCCTATCTCAAAAAAAAATAAATAAATAAAAAGAATGAGGTTGCCTGTTAGGTCTAGCTGTCAGCAAAGCTATAAAAAGGGTGAAATTGGCCTTGAAGTTCCTTTCCTACCACTGCAGTTGTTTGTGGGAGCCTTCAGGCTGATCTTTGCCCTGCCCATAGGGTACTCACAGGGTCTGAGCAATACCCTAAGCTTCCAGTTTGTCTCTTTTCCTCTCCTCATGGATGTTTTCCTTCACTGTACTCAATTCTAAGGGAGGAGAACCCTCCTTTGGTCTAGGGCACAATGAGTAATAATGAGCAACAATCCAAACTAATCCTAGTTAATGTATCATCAAACTAATATATTAGCCCTGTAAGCAGACCGAACGTCTTAACCTGGACAAAATGCATGCATCTTTGGAAAGCCCCAAGCAGCCGACACAAACGCCAGGATTGGTGCACACTCTGGTAGACAAGTGGGGACATGTTTTGACCAGCCAAGACTTCTGTTTCCATTGTGTGTGTATGAGTGGCCCTGTTTCCAAAAGCATGAACATTCCTTAGACTTTCAGAAGTGACTGCAAGTGTGGGTGTGTGTGAGTGTAGTGAACTCCACACCTAAGCATCATTGATTTTTGTGGAGTAAAAAGTTGTATGATGGGCTGCAGGGTGAACTCCACGTGGCACAGCAGGGAAGGGAGAGCTGGCCATGTGTGCCCCTGTGAAGCCTTTGAAGACAGACAAGGACAGCTCTGGAGCAATCAGCAGGCACAGTGTAACTGTGCAAAGGAGTTCTGAAATAAACTGTTCGTCCACTAAAAAAAAGCAGCAAAGTTGAAACTCAGTGGTATTAATCTTCACCACACTGAGTGGGTGGAAATCCCATTACCATTAACAGATTTACACACAGAAGTCCAACATATCCACAGGAGACTCTGTTTGCAAACATTGTATGATGAATAATAATGATAAAACTAAAATCTCAGGACTGTTTATTCTGTGCATGTTAATGAGGTGTAGCTTTTGTCTCCATATCACCAGTCCCATGATGGACTCTCATTTTCAATCTGGCTTGTATTTTGTGATTGGATTTGATCCAATTAACTAATATAAACAGTCTTGATTGACATTTGTGCATACACACACACACACACACAATTGGTATTAGGCAAGAACAATCAAGATGAAGATTTTAAAATTCATATTAAATTTTTACATAAAATATTTTCAGTGTTGCCTTTAATTCTTTTTATTGGTAAAACGAATTCAAATCTATTAAAACAGGTTAAACTACGAAGGCTCTATTCACAGCTGGTTCAATTAGGTTACAAGTTTTGGAGAACAGAAAATATGCTGTAGATTTACATTCTGGGTCATTGTTAATTTTATCTAATAAATATATAGGTGGTCACAGTCCTCATTTTATATGGGTACATATCTTTTCATAAGTAAACTTTTAAAAATAAAAAGTGAAGCACCTTATCTTGAACTTGATTTTTCTCTGGTGATAGCTAATTTATTATTTATTTTTTGAGACAGGGTCTTGCTCTGTCGCCCAGGCTGGAGTGCAGTGGTGTGATCACCACTCACTGCAACCTTAGTCTCCTCAGCTGTGAAGCAATCCTTCCACCTCAGCCCCCTGAGTAGCTGGGACTGTAAGCGTGTGCTACCATGCCCAGCTAACGCTTTTTATTTTAATTTTTTTGTAGAGATGGGATCTCCCTATGTTGTCCAGCCTGGTCTCAAACTTTTAGGCTCAAGCAGTCGTCCCACCTCAGCCTTCCTAAGTGCTGCGATTATAGGCAGAGATCTAGATTCTTGCTCTGAATCCCGTCCTCCCAATCCTCATTTAACACACATTTATTGTGTCTACTGTACATAATAGAACAATTAGCTCCCTTTTCTCCTCTTCAATCTTTTTGGTTATACTTGCCTTTCCAAAGGTTTCATTTGTTTAAGAAATGCTTTTCCCTTTGAAGAGGTGACAATGCCTTTTTGTCTAGGGTGAAATACAGACTCATGGAAAGTGAAACTTCTCTTCATGTAGAAATGACCACTGGTAGACCCATAAAAAGAAAGAACTACACTTAAATCAGTAATCTTGAAAATGAGAGTAAAAAAATGTAAATGGAGCCCAAGTTAATGATTTGCTATTATTATATCTCTTCCTATATTAACTCTTCTTTGGTCACAATTATAATAAAGAGAACTAGATCCTACGTGTCCCGTCATCATGTAGCGACTTCTGTATAGGCTCACTATTACTTTATGCCATTAATGAAAACACATTCTCTCTTTGGTGTGTTATAATTCCAAGGCACAGCTTGTTTAACTAGTATTTAAGAAATTATAAACCAATTGCATTTAGATAGTTAGCTCTTTTCCTCTGTGATATATTTTGGTCTCAATATTTTGAATGCTAGAAAATAATTATTGGGCTGGGAAAAAAAAAACACTGTGACTGTGAAAAAAAGTGTCATATATATTTTTAAAAAGTGAATTTGAATTTCTGGTTTAAATTTTAAAATATGTAAACTATACAAAAGTGATACTTCTTTAAGAGTCAGTTTGCCACCTTGAAGACTGGACACTGAGGGCAGGCCATGATCAACAGGGCAGGACACGAGTGAAGACCCCAGCCCTCCTGCTACTTCACTCAGAAAGGCCTTTGGTGGCCACAGGGAGCCCCACATTGAAACATGTATTCCGTGATCTTCCTTTCCTTTGCTCTCCTCTAGTGTCAGGAGGAAAGATCAAGCAGGGAAAGAGCCTAGATTTTAGAGGGCCAAGTGTAGACGTCTTTTTTTTTTTGGAACAGCTAATGAAAATAAGGTTCAGGAAGGCAGAGAAGAAGGTTTCCTGGAAGAAAGGGGGGCAATAGGAATATGACTAACAGAATTCCTCTGGTAAATAGAATTTTCTGCAAACCTCAGATTTCTTGCTCCAAAACCTTTTCATATTCACAAAGCAATATTTAACATGTAGGTATGTTCAGTGCCTCACCACTTTCCTATGGTAAAGGTCACTGCAATACCAGTGAAGACCCCCTTGCTCTCACTATCTGTCTTTCTCTAATTGAAGACAAAGCCATGTCAATGCAAGGATCATCCAGGGAGTAGGTGGTTTAGGCAGCACAGAAGCACGGAAAGCCTGCACTGGCACAGTGCTTACTGCCTGCAGGTGCCATTTGAAGAACGTGACAATTATTTAATCTTCATAAAACCCCTAGGAGGTAGGTTCTACAATTGCCCTCATGTTTTCAGTTGAGGAGACAAATGCAGAGAGGTTAAGATAGTTGCCCAAAGTCATCATAGGTAGTAAATGGTGGAGCCAGGATTCCAACCCAGGTAGCCTGGCTTCTGAGTTCACTGCACGTTGCAATGCGGAATAACCCTCCTTCTGCCCCAGCCACCCAGCACACACACACAAGTCAATGCACAGATTGCGGTGAGCCTTCTCCTGGATGAAATTTACAACCATACAGAGAAGGCATTTTAAATTATAGAAACAGGTAAATGCTATAACCCACAATACTTTGTAAGCATGATTATATTAACTGTTAATGGGTTTGCTCTTCCAGTCCATCAAGAATCAGATGCTAGAAAGAGCTAAATGCTATAACCTACAATATAATGTGAGCAGGATTGGATTAATTATCAATGGGTTTGCTCTGCCAGTCCGTGAAGAAAGAATCTGATGCTAGAATAATTCAGTTGAGTAACCCCAAGAAATGAGCCTTATCTGATAATGGTGAGTTCTTCTTGAATAGGTTGTTAGCTTCTTGAAGAGACAGTTGAGAAGGTAGTACAGGATGACAAAAATATACATAAAAAAGTATTTATGCCAGGAACTGAAATGTCTGATTTCAGATGACTGCATTAGTGACTGCATTAGTGTAATAGTCAAATACCTCGAGAAATTGAGAAGTGGTATATACTATGCATCTGATGTTTTTGATAAATGCTAACAAAGAATTGGCTTTGATAACGTAAGGTGTATACATTCGATGCTCAAAATAATAGGAACAACATGAGGAGTTTTCAAGCTAAAAAGAATCTTTCCTGAAATCTCAGCAGGTGAAGGTAATTGATCTTTAGTTGTAGTTGCTGATATTATTAAATACTGGCATTTAAGAGCATTTTGAAATTTGATTTTGAATTCCCTTTAAGGTGAAGTAAATTCACATTCAATGTCTACATGGAGTTATACAGCCTAATGATGTTTTGGGGATTAAAGAAATTATGTCTATTAACATCACTAAAAAGCATTTCTGTGGCTGGGCGCGGTGGCTCACGCCTATAATCCCAGCACTTTGGGAGGCCGAGATGGGTGGATCATGAGGTCAAGAGATCGAGATCATCCTGGTCAACATGGTGAAACCCCATTTCTACTAAAAATATAAAAATTAGCTGGGCATGGTGGTGCACGCCTGTAGTCCCAGCTACTCGGGAGGCTGAGGCAGGAGAATTGCTTGAACCCAGGAGGAAGAGGTTGCGGTGAGCTGAGATAGCACCATTGCACTCCAGCCTGGGTAACAAGAGTGAAACTCCATCTCAAAAAAAAAAAAAA
>PVKV010022012.1:0-36291 GCA_004027835.1 Alouatta palliata | reverse complement strand
AAAAAAAAAAAAAAAAAAAAAAAAAAAAAAACAAGCAAAAAAAGAAAAAAGGATGTTGTCAAAATCTGCCTTTAAAACTTGAAAAACAAAAAAGAAAAAAGAGAAGAAAATTTAAAAAAAAAGAAAAGAAAGGAAAAAGATAGGAATTGGGAGTCAGACTTAGTGACCTTCACACTACTCCTCACCAGCTATGTAACCTTTGTAAATCAATGCTTTTTGCGTCTGAGATAAATAACATCTACTTTTCAGCACTATTATGAAGATCTGAAGCATTGCACACAAAGGGCTGACTTAGCACACTGCCAGGTACATATATGTACTCATCCTACCTCTTATTAAGCGTTTTATAAACATTGCGTTCTTAATTTTCTTCAGTTTCCCAATTTTTAAATTTCTTTTTAGTTGTGGTAGGTACATAGCAGGTATTTATATTTATGGGGTATAAGATACTTTAGTACAGGAATGTGATGTGTAATAATCATATCATGGACAATGGGGTATCCATCTCCTCAAACATTTACTCTTTGTGTTACAAACAACCCAATTATACTCTTTTAGTTCTTTTAAAATGTA
This sequence comes from Alouatta palliata, assembly GCA_004027835.1. NCBI lineage: Eukaryota > Metazoa > Chordata > Mammalia > Primates > Atelidae > Alouatta > Alouatta palliata. The sequence continues at coordinate 35,718 of PVKV010022012.1, read as the reverse complement.
CAATTAACTTATAGACTACAGTCCTCCTGTTGTGCTATCAAATACTAGGTCTCATTCATTCTAACTATTGGGTTATTAATTTTACAGGGCAATTTCACTCTATACTAAATGACTCCAGATATTGCCTCTTCTTTTTGAGTCTTTTAAAAAAGTAATCTTTATATCTTTTCCTCCACCTTTAGGCAGTAGGCTACCTACTGCTGTCACTGGGGCTGGAGCTAAGAGGAGATCCTATTCCCTTTCTCACTTCCCTTATAATGTGCTGCTCTGACCTGTTGCACACTGGAAAATCAGATAATCAAACTGTAAGAAATGTGTCTAAATCAGTAAGTAGGTTGGGCTGGGTAGGTGGCTCATGCCTGTAATCCCAGCACATTGGGAGGCGGAAGAGATTGGATCAAGAGATCAAGAGATTGAGACCAGCCTGGCCAACATGGTGAAATCCCGTCTCTACCAAAAATACAAAAATTCGCTGGGCACGGTGGTGCGCGCCCATAGTCCCAGTTACTCAGGAGGCTGAGGCAGGAGAATTGCTTGAACCTGGGAGGTGGAGGCTGCAGTGAGCCAAGATAGTACCACTGCACTCCAACCTGGTGACAGAGTGAGACTCATCTCAAAAAAAAAAAAAAAAATATGAAAACTAGCTGGGCAAGACAGCAGGCTAAAGAAAAAAATAATAAGAAGTAGGTTAAACACAAGGCTAAGGGACTCTCTTCAGTGGAAATATACAGAATCTATTAGAACACAGTCTTTTTTTAAATTTTTTTGAAACAGTGTCTCACTCTGTTGCCCAGGCTGAAGTGCAATGCTACCATCTCGGCTCACTGCAGCCTCTGCCATGTGGGTTCAAGTGATCCTCTCACTTCAGCCTCCTGAGTAGCAGAGACTACAGGTGCACACCACCACGCCCGGCTAAGCTTTTAAAAATTTTTTGGAGAGATGGGGTTTCTCCACATTGCCCAAGCTGGTCTCAAACTCCTGAGCTCAAGCGATCTACCTGCCTCGGCCTCTCAAAGTTCTGGGATTACAGGCATGAGCCACCACGCCCAGCCAGAACAGTCTTTTTTTTTTTTTAATTAAAAAAATTTTTTTTTCTTTTTTTAAGGCGAGGTTTCACCATGTTGGTCAGGCTGGTCTTGAACTCCCAACCTCAGGTGATCCGCCCGCCTCGGCCTCCCAGAATGCTGGGATTACAGGCGTGAGCCACCAAGCCCAGCAAGAACACAGTCTTTATAATGGCTATTAGAGCTGTTCATAAGCTATTTTTAGTTGTTTTTATGTTCCTGGTTCTATTCTGTATAATGTAGACAGCCAAATAAATGGGAAAATGAGCAATTACTATATATTTTTTGTTTTTTGTTTTTTGAGACAGAGTCTTGCTCTGTCACCCAGTCTGGAGTACGGTGGTGCGATCTTGGCTCATTGCAACCTCCACCTCCCAGGTTCAAGTGATTCTTGTACCTCAGTCTCCCAAGTAGCTGGGACTAGAGGTGCGTATCACCATGCCTGGCTAATTTTTGTGTTTTTAGTAGAGATGGGGTTTTACCATGTTGGCCAGGCTGGTCTCGAATTCCTGACCTCAGGTGATCTACCCGCCTCGGCCTCACAAAGTGCTGGGATTATAGGCGTGAGCCAATGCGCTGGCCTACTATATATTTCAGAAAGAAGATAAATAAAATGTATAATTCCAGAGTTAATATGGGACAATGTAGGACTGTGGCCCAGGAACATGTTAGGAAGTAGGAAGAATAGATCTTAGATCTTTATCACTATTCACTATTCTTTTTTCTTTTTTACGTTTTTTTCTGAGACAGAGTCTCACTCTGTCTCCCAGGCTGGAGTGCAGTGACACAATCTTGGCTCGCTGCAACCTCCATCTCCTGGGTTCAAGTGATTCTCCTGCCTCAGCCTCCCGAGTAGCTGGGATTACAGGTGTGTGCCACTATTGCCCAGCTTATTTTTGTATTTTTAGCAAAGACAGGGTTTCACCATGTTGGCCAGGCTGGTCTTGAACTCCTGACCTCAAATGATCCACCTGCTTCGGCCTCCCAAAGTGCTGGGATTACAGGTGTGAGCCACTGTGTTCGGCCTCATTATTCTTATTGGGAAAACTTTGAAAGTCACTAATCTTAATATTAAGGCGGTTACGAAATTAGCATATATTGGGCATTTAGTATGTGATAGGGTCCCTGCATGCATTATCTCAAGTTCAAACAGCTCTGAGAAGTAAAAATTATACTCATTTATGGTGAGGAAAGAGATGCTCAGAAAGGCTCAAGTGACATATCCAAGCTGAAAAATGCCAGAACCGGCATTCAAAGTAAGGTCTGCCCACTTTGAAAGCTAAGTGCTCTATCGTTCTCTGGTGACTTGCAGGGCATGATCTCCCCTTTGCACAAAAATTTATTTCCTCTACATCAGCAAATAAACAATGAGAAAGTATAACAGAAACTAGAATATCACACATAATCATGATGATATCTATAAAGTACTGAGGAATTAATTTAAAATGTAGGAGATCTAAATGGGAAAAAAATTAACTCTATTATGACATAAAGGAAGAAACCTGGATAAATGGGAGAGGTAAACTATTATCTTTGGATGGGAGGACTTCACATTATAAAGATGTCAACGCTCCCCTAATTAACCTATAAATTCAATTCAATGACAAAAAAATCTCAACAAGATTTTTGTGGAAACTAGACTGATAACAAATTATACATGGAAGAATAAGAGCTCTTAAGGTCCAAGGATAGCTAGTATAATTCTCGAAAAAGAAAAGCAAAGAGTGGAGATTTGTGCTACCTGATATTAAGGCATATTGCAAACCCTTAATAACTGAAACAATGTGATATTGATAAGGACTCAAATGGGCAATAGAATCCATGAATGAACTTATACAGATATAAAAACTTGGTACATAATGGCCAGGCGAGGTGGCTCATGCCTGTAATCCCAGCATTTTGGGAGGCCGAGGTGGGCAGATCACTTGAGGTCAGGAGTTCGAGACCAAGCCTGGGCAACATAGTGAAACCCTGTCTCTACAAAAATACAAAAATTAGCTGGGTGTGGTGGTGCTCACCTGTAATCCCAGCTACTTGGGAGGCTGAGGCAGGACAATTGCTTGAACCCGGAAGGTGGAGGTTGCAGTGAGCCAAGATTATGCCACTGCACTCCCACCTGGGTGACAGAGCAAGACTCCATCTCAAAAAAAAAAAAGCAAAAAACAAAAAACTTGGTACATAAGAAAAGTGGGGGAAAGGAAGGATCATTCAGGACATCAAGCTAGGGAACTGTCATATTATGTAGAGTAAATAAAGTTAGATCCTTTCTCAAAGCATGTACAAAATAAATATCTACTATATCAAGGACCTGATATGGATGACATTATAAAAGTATAGGAAAATGTAGAAAAATATTGGGCCGGGCGCGGTGGCTCACGCCTGTAATCCCAGCACTTTGGGAGGCCGAGGCGGGTGGATCACGAGGTCGACAGATCGAGACTATCCTGGTCAACATGGTGAAACCCCGTCTCTACTAAAAATACAAAAATTAGCTGGGCATGGTGGCACATGCCTGTAGTCCCAGCTACTCGGGAGGCTGAGGCAGGAGGATTGCTGGAACCCAGGAGGCAGAGGTTGCGGTGAGCCAAGATCGTGCCATTGCACTCCAGCCTGGGTAACAAGAGCAAAACTCTGTCTCAAAAAAAAAAAAAAAAGAAAAATATCTTTATGACTTAGGGGTAGGGGAGAATGTATTAAATAAGTCACCAAAGCATATACTATAAAGATACAAAATCATGGGCTGGACAGAACCAAAATAAATACTACTTGGTAAAGGAAGAAGTATACTGATATCTGCAATTTATTTGGAAATGCAGTAAAAAGGATGGAAAAATGGATGTCTAGAGATGAACAAATGGATAGTTATAGGAAATAAAGCAAATATGCTAAGTATTAATTATAGAATCTAGGTAGTGATTATATGAGTGTTCACTGTACTATTATTCTAATTTTTCTATGTATATAAAATCATAATACTAAAAAGTTGGCAAAAATTTGCCCACTTTCTGGCTGGCCATGGTGGCTCCTGTCTGTAATCCTAGCACTTTGGGTGGCCAAGATGGGAGGACTGGTTGAACCCAGGAGTTCACTACTAGTCTGGGCAACACAGTGAAAGCCTGTCTCTAAAAACAAAACTTTAAAAAATTAGCTGGGTGGCTGGGCATGGTGGCCCATGCCTGTAATCCCAGAACTTTGGGAGGCCGAGGTGGGTGGATCACGAGGTCATGAGTTCAGGACCAGCCTGGCCAAGATGGTGAACCCTCGTCTCTACTAAAAATACAAAAATTAGCTGGGCATGGTGGCAGGTGCCTGTAATCCCAGGTACTTGGCAGGCTGAGGCAGAGAACTGATTGAACCCAGGAGGCAGAGGTTGCAGTGAGCCAAGATAGCACCACTGCACTCCGGCATGGGTGACAAAGTGAGACTCCGTCTCAAAAAGAAAAAAAAATTTGAGACAGCATGGCCGGGCGGGGTGGCTCACGCATGTAATCCCAGCACTTTGGGAGGCTGAGGCGGGCAGATCACTTGAGGTCAGGAGTTTGAGACCAGTCTGGCCAGCAAGGCGAAACCCCGTCTCTACTAAAAATACAAAAATTAGCTGGGTGTGATGGCCCACTGCACTCCAGCCTGGGTGACAGAGCAAGATTCCATCTAAAAGAAAAAAAAAACCCCACAAAAATCAACTCAACTAGGAAACTGGAATTACATACTGTTCAAAGCAATCTACAGATTAAGTGTAATTCCTATCACAATACCAACATCATTTTTCACAGAATAAAAAAAATCCTAAAATTCATATGGAGCCAAAAAAGAGCTCAGATAGCCAAAGCAATACTAAGCAAAAAGAACTGGAGGCATCACATTACCTGACTTCAAACTATACTATAAGGCTGTAGTAACTAAGAGAGCATGGTGCTGGTAAAAAAAACAGACACATACATCCATGGAACAGAATACAGAACCCAGAAATAACGCCACATACCTACAGCCAACTGATCTTTGATAAAGTTGATAAAACATATACTGGGAAAAGGACACTTTTTAATGGTACTGGGATAGCTCGTTAGCTACATCCAGAAGAATGAAACTGGACCCCTATTTCTCACCACATACAAAAATCAATTCAAGATGGGCTGGGTGTGGTGGCTTATGCCTGTAATCCTAGCACTTTGGGAGGTTGAGGCGGGTGGATCACCTGAGGTCAGGAGTTGGAGAGTGGCCTGGCCAACATGATGAAACCCTGTCTCAACTAAAAATACAAAACTTAGTGGGGCTTGGTAGTATACACCTGTAATCCCAGCTACTTGGGAGGCTGAGGCAGAAGAATCGCTTGAACCCATGAGGCAGAGGTTGCAGTGAGCCGAGATCGCGCCACTGCACTCTAGCCTGGTGACAGAGCGAGACTCCATCTCAAAAAAACAAAAAACAGGCCGGGTGCGGTGGCTCATGCCTGTAATCCCAACACTTTCAGAGGCCGAGACGGGCAGATCACCTGAGGTTGGGAGTTCGAGACCAGCCTGACCAACATGGAGAAACCCCGTCTCTACTAAAAATACAAAATTAGCTGGGCGTGGTGGCACATGTCTGTAATCCCAGCTACTCAGGAGGCTGAGGCAGGAGAATTGCTTGAATCCAGGAGGTGGAGGTTGCAGTGAGCTGAGATCGCACCACTGCACTCCAGCCTGGGCAACAAGAGTGAAATCCCATCTCAAAAAACAAAACAAAACCAAAACACACACACACACACACACACACACACACACACACATCAACTCAAGATGGACTAAAGACTGAAACGTAAGACCTGAGCTATAAAAATCCTAGACAAAAAAACCTAGGAAAAACTCTTCAGTACATTGGCCTAGGTAAAAAATTCATGATTAAGACCTCAAAAGTAGCTGGGTGCAGTGGCTCATGCCTGTAATCCCAGCACTATGGGAGGCCAAGGTGGGTGGATCACCTGAGGTCAGGAGTTCAAGACCAGCCTGGCCAACATGGTGAAACCCCATCTCTACTGAAATACAAAAATTAGCCAGGCGTGGTGGCATGCACCTATAATCTCAACTATTTGGAAGGCTGATGCGGGAGAACTGCTTGAGCTTGGGAGGCTGAGGTTGTAGTAAGCTGAGATCGTGCCACTGCACTCCAGTCTGGGTGACGGAGCTATACTCCGTCTCAAGAATAAAAGAAAACCTTGAAAGCAAATGCAACAACAACAAAAATAGACAAATAGGCATGAAGGAAAAAGCTCCTGAATAGCAAAAGAAATAACAGAGTAAAGAAACAACCTGCAGAATCAGAGAAAATATTTGCACACTATGCATCTAACGACAAAAATGCCTGCACCTATATGTTTATTGCAATACTATTTGCAATAGCAAAGGTATGGAATCAACCTAAATGTTCATCAATGAATGAATGATTGGATAAAGTATGATTTTATATATATATTATTTATGTGTGTGTGTATATGTGTATATATATGTATACATATGCACATACATACACACACACACACACATATTGGAGTACTATTCAGCCATAAAAAACAATGAAATCATGTCTTTTACAGCAACAGGGATGGAAGAGGCCACTTATCCTAAGTAAAATAACTCAGAAACAGTCAAGTACAACATGCTCTCATAAGTGGGAGGTAAATAATGTGTATACACGGACATGGACAGTGGAGTAACACAGACTGGGGATTCAGTCGGATGGCAGGGGGTGAGGGATTAAAAATTACTTAATGAGTACAATGTACACTATTTGAGTTATGGCTACGTGAAAAGCCCAGACTTTACCACTACGTAATATATCCATGTAACAAAAGGACACCTGTAATGTTTAAATCCACAAAAATAAAGGGTTTTTTTCTTTTCCCCCCGGTTTTTTTTTTTGAGACAGAGTCTTGTCCTATCACTCAGGCTGGAGTGCAGTGACACAATCTCAGCTCACTGCAACCTCCACTTCCGGGGTTCAAGTGATCCTCCCTCCTCAGCCTCCCAAGTAGCTAGGAACACAGGCTCGCACCACCACGCCCAGCTAGTTTTTGTATTTTTAGTAGAGATAGAGTTTTGCCACATTGGCCAGGCCGGTCTTGAACTCCTGGCCTCAGCCTCCCAAACTGCTGAGATAACAGGTGTGAGCAACCGCACTCGGCCTAATTTTGCTTGTTTTTTTGGAAACAGAGTCAGTTGCACTGTTGCCCAGGTTGGAGTGCAGTGGGACAACCTCAGATCACTGCAACCTCTGCCTCCTGGGTTCAAGTGATTCTCCTGCCTCAGGCTCCCGAGTAGCTGGGATTACAAGCACCTGCCACCATGCCTGGCTAATTTTGTAGATATATATATATATTGTTTTTGTATAGATGGGGTTTTACCATGCTGTCCAGGCTGGTCTTAAACTGCTGGCCTCAAGTGATCTGCCCACCTTGGCCTCCCAAAGTGCTAGGATTACAGGCGTGAGCCGCCACGCACAGCCAAGAGTTAAATTTTTTAAAGGCTAGTAAAAACGAAATACTTTTGGTAAACAAAAAATACCGTACATGAAGTTTAAACAAACTGTGACTGACTGGAAAACATATTTGATATACATGCAGAGACACATGCACGCACACTCAGATATAGAAAAGTATTTGCTACATGTGTGTCTGAGTGTACACACGCACATATCTGACAAAGAACTTCTGTAATCAGCAAAATAAGACAAGTAACCTAATAAAAAATTTGCAAGACAAATAAAGCAGCACTTCGGAGAATGAGAAAACTCAAACGGCTAATAAGCATAAAAATAGAAGATCAACCTCCTCTGTAGTCAAATGCAAATTAAAATTAAAGATACTACTTGAAAACACTAGATTGGCAAAAATTGAGAAGTTTTATGATATTAGTACTGGCAATAATATGAGGAAACAGAAATACTTATGTGTTGTTCACAGGAATATAAATTGGTACAACTATAATCTAGAGAAATTTGGTAATATTTAGTGAAAGGCTACATGCATATTTTACAGGATCCAGAAATTCTACTTCTCCGTATATACTTTAAACTGACTCAGGAACACAAAGAGACACAGACATCTATGAAGAAATCCCCTGCAGCACTAGCTGTAATACCAAAGAACTGGAAACAATTATCTATCAATCAATAAATAAAATGCTGTGATATTACCATTTGATAGAACATAACCCAACAGTGGAGAAGAATATGGACAGACCTCAAAAATAATATTAAGTGAAAAAAAGAAACAGGCCGGGTACAGTGGCTCATGCCTGTAATCCCAGTACTTTGGGAGGCCTAGGTGGGCAGATCACGTGAGGTCAGGCGTTCGAGATCAGCCGGGCCAACATGGTGAAACCCCGTCTTTACTAAAAATACAAAAATTTGCTGGGCGTGGTAGCTGGTACCTGGAATCCCAGCTACTTGGGAGGCTGAGGTAGGAGAATCACTTGAACTTGGGAGGTAAAGGTTGCAGTGAGCTGAGATTGCACCATTGCACTCCAGCCTGGGCAACAAGAGTGAACTCTGTCTCAATAAAAAAAGGAAAAAAAAGAAACAATGAGATGTACTCCACAACACCTTTCATGCCAAAAAAGGAAAAAATTTTACCCATACAAAAATACTATAGGCTGTGCATGAATACATGTATGTCTAAATAAATATATGGAAGATGGCTTGGAAGGACACACTTCAAATACTCAAGAGTGGATGACTATGGGTGAACAAAAGAAGGAAATTAGATCAAAGATGAGGACTGAACAAGACAAAAACTAAAACTAAAACTGAGTAGAAAAGAGGAGTCATGTATGGCCAGATACGACCAAGGATTGTAAACTGAGAAGACTGTCCGAACAATCATTTTTGATGTTTTTGGAGCATAAGCCAAACATAAAATAAACATCAAAGCCCAACATAAAATCGGTTCGATCTCCCGACCCGCCAAATATCATAAAAGCAGGTGCTTAAAGGAAATATCAAAAAAGTAAAAGAACTGGCCGCCTGCCTGTCAGATAGCTTACCGGAGAACACAGCACATGAGCAGCAGATGGGTGGGGACATTAGCTGGATTTAGCATACTGGGCGTGTCTGACTTCATACAGGCCAGGAAAGCCCGCATCCTTCTGTTCTTGTCTTCAACTGCTTTGCCTAGCCAGAGCTTCTTGAGGTTTGGGCAAGTCCACTCCCGAAAGGTCAGTGCAGACACCAGCTCAGGGGTTTGAGGTGACTTCCCTTTATAGGCAGACCACTCTTTAAGGATCACTGAAGGAACTGGAAAACAGAAAATGAGGGATAAAAAGCTCTAGAGATTCTCTCAGCATTTCTACACCTAGCCACAGTATCCACTGACAGGCTCCATCGCATTTCAACTCTGAATTTTTTGTCACAATAATTTTTATTTTATTTATTTATTTATTTTTTGAGACAGAGTCTCACTCGGTCACCAGGTGCCAGGCTGGAGTGCAGTGGCGCGACCTCGGCTCACTGCAACCTCCGGGGCCCGGTTTCAAGTAATTCTGCCTCAGCCTCCCAAGTAGCTGGGACTACGGGCGCGCGCCACCACACCCAGCTAATTTTTTTTGTATTTTTAGTAGAGACGGGGTTTCACCATGTTGGCCAGGATGGTCTCGATCTCTTGACCTCGTGATCTGCCTGCCTCCGCCTCCCAAAGTGCTGGGATTACAGGCGTGAGCTACCGCACCCAGCCAATAATTTTTACTTTTAGCAGCAGGAATAGTACACATTTATTAAGTGCTTCATATGCAAGTACTTTACATATATTATCTCATTTAATCCTCACAAAAAACCTGAGAGGGAACTATTATGATACATTACCACAAAACATACTGCTCATTTTGCAGATAAAGAAATCAAGGGCCTGGGTGTGGTGGTTCACACGTCTAATCCCAGCAATGTGGAAGGCTGAGGCAGGAGGATTCCTTGAGCCCAGGAGTTCAAGACCAGCCTAGGCAAGATGGAGAGATCCTACCTCCACAGAAAATTTAAAAATTAGCTGGGTGTGGTGGCACGTGCCTGTAGTCCCATCTACTTGGGAGGCTGAGGCAGGAGGATCCCTTGAACCTAGGAGTTTGAGGCAGCAGTGAGATATCTTGCCACTGTACATCAGCCTGAGTGACAGAGCTAAACCCTGTCTCTAAAAAAAAATAAATAAATAAGGCTAGGCACAATGGCTCACACCTGTAATCTCAGCACTTCGGGAGGCAGAGGTGGGAGGATCACTTGAGGTCAGGAGTTCAAGACCAGCCTGGCCAACATGGTGAAACCTCGTCTCTACAAAAAGAAAAAAAAAACAACAACAACAAAGAAAACAAAATTAGACAGGCATAGTCACGGGTGCCTATAATCCCAGCTACTCTGGAGGCAGGGGTAAGAGAATCAGTTGAACCTGGGAGGCAGAGGTTGCAGTGAGCTGAGATCGAGCCACTACACTCCAGCCTGGGTGACAAAGAGAGACTTTGTCTGAAAAAATAATAATAATAAATAAATAATAACTTGGAGAAAGAAATCAAGGCCCAATGTCACACATTTCTTTTCTTTTCTTTCTTTGAGACAATATCTCGCTCTGTCACCCAGGCTTGGAGTGCGGTGGTTCAATCTCAGCTCATTGCAACCTCTGCCTCCTGGGTTCAAGTGATTCTTCTGCCTCAGCCTCCTGAGTAGCTGGGACTACAAGCGCCTGCCACCACGCCCAGCTAATTTCTGTATTTTTAGTAGAGACGGGGTTTCACCATATTGGCCAGACTGATCTCAAACTCCTGACCTCGTGATCTACCTGCCTTGACCTCCCAAAGTGGTGGGATTACAGGCGTGAGCCACCTCACCCAGCCCTACACATTTCTTAGTTACTCTGAATTTAATTTTTTAGTAGATGCGCCAGGCTAGACAAGGAAAGCAGCACAAGGAAGAATCATGTAAATATCTGACTTTATAATACAGAACAAGATATCCCAGAAGACATTAAGATACTTCACAAAATTCTAAAAAAACCAACATCTTTGAGATTTATGGCATAACAGACCAGGAAAACATGGCTTCTATATACTTCTACTCCATCTCAGACTCCTCAGCTATGGCCTCCCTCGTGTATTTGAGATGTCTAGCATCTATTCAATTACCCAAGCAAGAGACTTGGAAATCATTCAGTCATTATCAAGGTCTTGCTGATTCTTTTTTGTTGTTGTTTTTCAGACGAAGTCTCCCTCTTCGCCCAGGCTGGACTGCAGTGGTGCAATCTCAGCTCACTGCAACCTCCGCCTCCCAGGTTCAAGCTATTCTCCTGCCTCAGTCTCCTGAGTAGCTGGGATTACAGGCGTGTGCCACCATACCCAGCTAATTTTTTTTATTTTTAGTAGAGACGGGGTTTCACCATGTTGGCCAGGATGGTCTTGATCTCTTGACCTCCTGATCCGCCCGCCTTGGCCTCCCAAAGTGCTGGGATTACAGGCGTGAGCCATCGTGCCTGGCCAAGTCTTGCTGATTCTACCTCCTTATCATCCCTTCTATCTGTCCCATTTTTTCTATCACAACAAGTATTGTGGTGGTTCTAATATTATCTTTGATCTGACAAGAGTCTGAAGACTGTTCCTACCTTTATTCTATTTGGTCTCCCTCACACCCATGCTCCACAACCACTAGAATGTTATTATTTAAAAAATTCTTTTAGTTTGAAATAATTATAGATTCATAGGGACTTGCAAAGCTAGTATAGATAGGTCCTGTGTATCCTTCACTCAGTTTCTCCAGTGATGTTACAGCTTAAATAATTATAATACATCATCAAAGCCAGCAAAGTGACATTAGTACAATGTAAGTGTGCAGTTCTATGTTATATAGATTTGTGTAACCACCACTGCAGTCAAGATACAGAACAAATCCATAACCACAAAGATTTCCATTGTGCCAACCCTGTATAGTCACAAACGCTGCCTTCCAGCACCATCCCCTAACTCACAGAAACCACTACTCGATTCTCCATCTACAATTTTGTCATTTTGAGGACATCATGTAAGTGGAATTATACAGTATGTGATCTTTTGAAACTGGCATTTTTCACTCAGTATATGTCCTTAAGATCCATCCATGTTGCTGCATGTATCAATAGTTCTTTCTTTCTTTTTTTTTTTGGTGAGTAGTATTCCATGGTATGGATGTACCACAGTGTAATCATACACCCACTGAAGCATATCTGGTTGCTTCCAGTTTGGGGCTACCGTGCTGTCTTGTGAATATGTTCCTGCATGAAAACAAGTCTTGGCCGGGCGTGGTGGCTCACGCCTGTAATCCAAGCACTTTGGAGGCCAAGGCGGGCGGATCACCTGAGGTCGGGAGTTCAAGACTAGCCTGACCAACCTGGTGAAACCCCGTCTTAAAAAAAAAAAAAAAAGAAAGAAAATAAGTCTTTATTTCTCTGATATAAATGCCCAAGAGTGTAAGGGCTGGGTTGTGTAAGTCTATTTTTAGTTTTGAAAGAAATGGACAAATTATCTTCCAGAGTGGCAGTACCATTTTACATTCCCACCAGCATTTATGAGTGATCCAGCTTCTCTGCGGTATTATCACTATTATTCACCTTTGCCATTTTGTTAAGTGCGTAGTGATATTTCATTGTGGTTTTAATTTCTATTTTTCTTTTTTTTTTTCTTCTTGAGACGGAGTCTCGCTCTGTCACCAGGCTGGAGTGCAATGGCGCGATCTTGGCTCACTGCAACCTCCACCTCCCGGGTTCAAGTGAGCCTCCTGCCTCAGCCTCCTGAGTAGCTGGGACTACACGTGCACACATGCCACCATGCCCAGATGATTTTTGTATTTTTAGTAGAGATGAGGTTTCACCATGTTGGCCAGGATGGTCTTAATCTCTTGACCTTGTGATCCGCCCACCTTGGCCTCCCAAAGTGCTGGGATTATAGGCGTGGGCCACTGCACTTGGCCTTAATTTGCATTTTTCCAATGGCTACTGATGTTGAACATCTTTTCATGTCTTTATTTGCTGTATGTAGATCTTTTTCAGTGAAATGTCTGTGCATATCTTTTGCCAACTTTCTAATTTGATTTTTTTGTTATGTTCAGTTTTGAGAGTTCTTTATATATTTTAGATACTAGTATAGATATGTGGTACTCGTTCAACTGCGATGTCCAGTTGATCTAACATCATTTATAAAAAAAAAACAACTATCTTTCCTCCAATGAAGTGCTTTTGCAGCTTTGTCAAAAATCAGTTTGCTGGCCAGGCGCAGTAGCTCACACCTGTCATCTTAGCTGAGGCTGAGGCAGAAGAATTGCTTCAGCCCGGGAGGCAGAGGTTACACTGAGCGGAGATCGTGTCACTGTGCTCCAGCCTCAGCAACAGAGCAAGACTCTGTCTCAAAAAAAAAAAAAAAAAAAAAAATCAGTTTGCTGTACTCATACGGGACTATTTCTGGATGTCCTGTTGTATTCCACTGATCTACATGTTAATACCTCTGCCTATAGTCTTTGAGATAGGGTCTCTCTCTGACACCCAGACTGCAGTGCAGTGATCTCAGCTCACTGCAACCTCCACCCCTCGGGGTCAAGTGATCCTCTCACCTCAGCCTCATGAGGAGCTGGGACCACAGGTGCACACCACCACATCCGGCTATTTTTTTTTTTTTTTGAATTTTCAGTAGAGATGGGGTCTCCCCATGTTGCCCAGGCTGGTCTTGAATTCCTGAGCTCAAGGGATTCACCCACCTTGCCCTCCTAAAGTGCTGGGATTACAAGAGTGAGCCACCATGCCTGGCTTACAATCTTAATTACTGGAGTTACACAGTAACTCTTACAACCAGGTTCAACAACTGCTTCCAACTTATTCTTCCTTTTCAAAAATCATTTTAGCTAGTTTAATTCCTTTGTCTTTCCATATAAACATTAGAATTATCTTGTCTATATCTACAAAGAATCTTGCTGGGATTTGGACAGGAATTGCATCAAACCTGTGTTTTCAATTTGGGGAGAACTGACATCTGTACTATGCTGAGTTTTCTAATCCATGAACATCTGTATCTCTCCATTTATTTAGATCTTTGATTTGTTTCATTAGCGTTTTGTGACTTTCAGCATACAGATTTTGAAGACCTTTTGTTAAATGTTTAACTATTTCATTTTCTCTGGAAGGACTGTAAATGGTCTCGCATTTTTCTGTTTCAGTTCCACATATACATTGTTAGTATATAGAAAGGCAATCGACTTTTATGTTTATCTTGTATCCTGCAGCCTTAACAAACTCACTTATTAGCTGCAGGAGTTTTGTTGTGGATTCCTTGTGATTTTCAACATAGGCTAACTATACGTCATCTGCAATTACAGTTTTATTTCTTCCTCATATGTCTATGCCTTTCATTTTCTTGCCTCACTGCACTGGCTAAAACTTCTAGTACTATGTTGAAGAGCAGTGGAAAGAGCAGACATCCTAGCCTTGTTCCTGATTTTAGGGGAAGAACATTATCTTTCACCACTAGGTACCGCTGATCCTTGAATACAAGTTTAAACTACACATGTCCACTTACACACAAATTTTTTTCAACCAAACACAGATAGAAAATACAGAATTCACATGATGCCAAACCCACATATATAGAGGGCCAACTTTTGGTATACACAGGTTCTGCAGGGCCTACTGTGGGACTTGATTATGAGTGAATTTTAGTATATGTGGGGGTCCTGGAACCAATCCCCCACATATGGCAAGGAATGACTGTATGTTAGCTGTAGGTTCTTTGTAGATATTCTTTATCTTGAGGAAGTTCCCCTCTATTCTTGTAGTTTCCTGATAGTTCTTATCATGAATGAGTGTTGAATTTTGTCAAATGCTTTCTCTGTATCCATTGATATAATCACATGATTTTTTTTCTTTAGCCTGTTTATTTGGTGGATTATATTTATTGATTTTTCAAATATTGAACAAGGCTTATAACAACGGAATAAACCCTACTCGGCCTTGGCCATGGCATGTAATTCTTTTTATATATTGCGGAATTCCCCTGGCTAATATTTCATTAAGAATTTTTGCATCCACATTGTGTTAGTCAATCTGGCTGCTATAACAAAGTACCATAGATTGGGAAGCTTATAAATAACAGAAATTGATTTCTTACAATTGTTGAGGCTGGAAGTCTAAGATCAAGATATTGGCAGACATATCCGGTGAGGACCTGCTTCCCGGTTTGCAGATGGCTGTCTTCTCACTGTATCCTCATATAGTGGAGAGTAGAAAGAGCTATCTGGGGTTCCTTTTATAAGAGCACTAATCTCATTCATGAAGGTTCCACACTCATGACCTATTACCTCCCAAAGGCCCCATCTCCTAATACCATCACATCGTGGGTCAGGATTTCAACATATGAATTGGGGAGGGGGGCAGAAACACTCAATCCATAACATACATTGATGAAGGACACTGGTCTGAAGTGTTGATTTTATGTACTGCGTTTTCTTTTTAAGAGATGAGGTCTTACTCTGTTATCCAGGCTGGAGTGCAATGGAGCTATCATAGCCCACTGCAGCCTCAAACCCCTGGGTGCAAGCAATCCTGCAGAATAGCTGGGACTACAGGTGTGCACCATGCTCAGCTATATTTAAAAAAACAATTTTTTTTTGTAGTGATGGGGTCTTACTATCCTGCCCAGGCTGGTGTCAAACTCCTGGTCTCTAGCATCTTCCCACCTGGCGTTCCCTAAGTATTGAGAGTATAGGTATGAGCCACCATGCTTGGCCCAGGTATCTTTTTTGATATAATAATTTCTTTCCCTTTGAATGTGTACCCAGTAGTGGGATTGCTAGATCGAACGGTAGTTCATTTTTAGTTCTGTGAGAAATCTCTATATTATTTTCTAGAAAAGTTGCACTAATTTACATTCTTACCAAGAGTATATAAGCATTCCCTTTTCTCTGCATCCTTGCCAACATCTGTTGGTTTTAGGCTTGGTTCACTGCAACCTCCACCTGCCAGGCTCACGCAGTTCTTGTGCCTCAGCCCTGCTCTCCTTCCCACCCTCTTCCCACCCTCTCGAGTAGAAGGGATTACAGGTGTGTGCCACCATGCCCAGCTAATTTTTTGTATTTTTAGTAGAGATGGGGTTTCTTCATGGTGGCCAGGCTGGTTTCAAACTCCTGGCCTCATGTGATCTGCCCACCTCAGCCTTCCAAAGTGCTGGGATTACAAGCATGAGCCATTGCACCCAGCTCATTGTGGTTTTAATATGCATTTCTCTGATGACTAGTGATGCTGAGTATTTTTTCATATATTTGTTGGTGACTTGTACGTCTTCTTTTGTAAAATGTCTGTTCTTGTCCTTTGCCAACTTTTTAATGGGATTGTTTGCCTTTTTCTTGAGTTGTTTGAGTTTCTTATAGATTCTGAGTATTAACTCTCTGTCCAATGCAGTTTGCAAATATTTTTTCCCATTCTGTAAGCTATTTACTCTGTTGTTTCTTTTGCTATGCAAACATCAAACCCATTTATTTACCAAAGCATTTTTATGGTGACTGTTTTAAAATCCTTGTGAGATAATTCAAACTTCTGTCATCTCTATGTTCATTTTCTTTTTCTTTCTTTTTTTTTTGTCTTGAGACAGAGTCTTGCCCCATCACCCAGACTGAAGTGTAATGGCACCATCTCGGCTCACTGCAACCTCCACCTCCTGGGTTTAAGCAATTATCCAGCCTCAGCCTGTCAAGTAGCTAGATTACAGGCACGCACCACCACATCTAGCTAATTTTTTGTTATCTTCAGAAGAGACGGGGTTTCACCATGCTGGCCAGGCTGGTCTCGAACTCCTGACCTCGTGATCCGCCTGCCTCAGCCTCTCAAAGTGCTGGGATTACAGGCATGAGCCACTGCACCCAGCCTCTATGTTCATTTCCTTTTCTTATCTTGAGGTTTGCATTTGAGCTCTTTCTGGTTCTAGGTATGATGAGGGATTTTCAATTGAAAACTGGACATTTTGGGTATTATTTTAAAAGACTCTGGATCTTACTTCAACCTTGTGTGTTAGTAGGTCTGTTTTGACCTTACTCTGGTGGGTAAAGGGGGACACTGTGTCATTATTGTCAGGTGGAACTGAACGTCCTGGCTCCCCACTTGACCTTGTCTGACACCTCCCCAGGAGAGCAGGTGGGATGCCTCCTTACAGCCTGGGTAAGTATGGAAGTCTAGGCTCTTCATTTGGCCTTTGCTGGTAGGGGTGGGGGTAGACCATAGTTTTTCTGTGGTATTTGACTAGAGTACAGAGGTTATTATGTAAAAATCTTTGTATTGTTAGATTGTTCCTTTCTGGTCTTTTGGCCAGAGAAAGTAGGTTTTGGGGGGGCTTATACTGGTCTGCAGCTGTTGACATTTCTGGGCTGTCAGTTTGCCCCACACCCAGTCTGGGATATGTGAGGCAAAAAGAAAATTCAGGGAACTTACCACTGCACCACTGTGTCATTCCTTGAGCCCCAAGATCTCTACTTTCTAGAATGTCTTGTGCTTGTTTTATGGATAATGTCCTGGGCTTTTAGTTGTACTTAGCATGAGGACTAAGGAAAAGTAAATGTGGTCTACTCTAGCTTCCCAGAAACAGAGAAATGGTCTTTTGAACATACTAATTTAACTATGGCACTCTGTCGTTTAAAATACCGCAACGTCTCCAACTACCTACAGGTTCAAATCCCAAAACAAAAAACTTCTGGAAGAGAAAGACTGCTAGATACAGCTCTATGTTCCCAAAACTCAGTATGGTTCTTTCTTTTTTGTGTGTGAGACAGGGTCACCCAGGTTGGAGTGCAGTGGCGCAATCATAGCTCACTGCAGCTTCGACCTCCCAGGGTCAAGTGATCTTCCTGTCTCAGTCCCACAAGTAGCTGGTACTAAAAGTACGTGCCACCATGCTCAGCCAATTTTTTTTCAGACAGGGTCTCACTCTGTCACCCAGGTTGTAGTACAGTAACATGATCAGGACTCACTGTAGCCTTGACCTCCCAGACTCAATCAATTCTCCCATCTTAGCCCTGCAAGTAGCTGAGACTACAGCTGCACACAACCTTGCTTGACTAATTTTTTTCTCTTTTTAGTAAAGGCAGTTTCTCCATGTTGCCCAGGCTGGTCTTGAGCTCCTGGACTCCCATCCGCCTCCGCCCCACAAAGTGCTGGGATTACAGGAATGAGGCACTCCGCCTGGCATTTTTTATAGTGATGGAGTCTTGCCATGATGCCCAGGCTGGTCTCAAACTCCTGAGCTTAAGTGATCCGCCTGTGCTGGCCTCCCAAAGTGCTCGAATTACAGGTATGAGCTGCCATGCCTGGCCGAGCATGGTTCTTATAAATAGTAGTCACTCGGCCGGGCGCGGTGGCTCATGCCTGTAATCCCAGCACTTTGGGAGGCCGAGGCGGGTGGATCTCGAGGTCAAGAGATCGAGACCATCCTGGTCAACATGGTGAAACCCCGTCTCTACTAAAAATACAAAAATTAGCTGGGCATGGTGGCACGTGCCTGTAGTCCCAGCTACTTGGGAGGCTGAGGCAGGAGAATTGCTGGAACCCAGGAGGTGGAGGTTGCGGTGAGCCGAGATCGCGCCATTGCACTCCAGCCTGGGCAACAAGAGCGAAACTCCGTCTCAAAAAAAATAAAATAAATAAATAAATAGTAGTCACTCTAAATGCTTGATAATTGCAGAATTGGGGCTTAAGTTAATGTATATCCAATACCAATATGTATTCTGTTGAATGTTGCATTTTCTTAAATAGGTATCCAATGTGCCTGCACAGACCTATTTGCTCTGTGTCAAGTGCTGAGAGAATCGTCATAGCTAGAACTACACTTACCTTCCACAGGCAGCCGCCGTCGCATGGCTAAACGTTCCATTTTCCTCTGTGTCTCTGCCAGACTAAAAAGAACTCCATATACATATTGACGAGCTGACCGGAATAAGAGAGCAGCTGGAGGCAGCTCCATGTTACACTCATCCTCAATACATACGGGGATCTTAATTTCACCCTAACAAAAGAAAGGTCCAGGGAAAAGAAAAAAATGAGTTACCTTAAGTTTAGAACTGAGCTGAGAAGAACCAATGATAAACCGTAGCCTCTGTGGCCTATCCACTAAATTTATTTGTATTTAGACAGCGTTTCATACTAAAAAGAAGCCGTAACAAGCTTAGCTCATCACAGTCAACTTATAAGCTATATTTCATTTTTATTTTTTGAGACGAAGTCTTGCTCTGTCGCCCAACTGGAGTGCAGTGGCACAATCTCGGCTCACTGCAACCTCCGCCTCCTGGTTCAAGTTAATTCTCCTGCCTCAGCCTCCTGAGTAGCTGGGATTACGGATACACACCATGACACCTGGCTAACTTTTGTATTTTTAGTAGAGATGGGGTTTCACCACATTGGTGAAGCTGGTCTCGAACTCCTAACCTCGTGATCTGCCCACCTCGACCTCCCAAAGTGCTGGGATTACAGGCGTGAGCTACCGCGCCTGGCCTCTATATTTCATTTTTGAAGTCTCAACGGCCGGGCGCGGTGGCTCACGCCTGTAATCCCAGCACTTTGGGAGGCCGAGGCGGGTGGATCACGAGGTCAAGAGATCGAGACCATCCTGGTCAACATGGTGAAACACCGTCTCTACCAAAAATACAAAAATTAGCTGGGCATGGTGGCACGTGCCTGTAGTCCCAGCTACTCGGGAGGCTGAGGCAGGAGAATTGCTTGAACCCAGGAGGCGGAGGTTGCGGTGAGCCGAGATCGCGCCATTGCAGAGTAACAAGAGCGAAACTCCGTCTCAAAAAAAAAAAAAAAAAAAAAAGTTAGCCAGGCCTGGTGGCACATGCCTATAATCCCAGCTACTCAGGAGGCTGAGGCAGAATTGCTTGAACCTGGGAGGCGGAGGTTGCAGTGAGCCAAGATTGTGCCCTTGCACTCCAGTTGGGCAATAGAGCGAGACTCTGTTTCAAAAAATAAAATAAAGTAAATAAAGTCTCAACAATAACTGACTATGGCTAACTAATGGGGAAAGTCCACCTTAGACATTTTGCTGGGGGAGGGGTATGTGTAAGACTGGAGGAGGGGTACAGCTTTGCACAAGTAGAGAAAGAGGTAAGTAAAAGGGCATAATGCTTCTTAGACTATGTCCATCCCTAGAACCAGAGTCCACCAACTTGGTGCATTATCTGCTTCAAAATCTCACAATTGCACTTCTCTTCTAGAGGCCTCATTTACCATACAGTCCCAACTCCTGCTAGTCTGGCCTCACCTAAGGCCTTAGTATGATGAGGGGCCCACCGTATGTGGTCTCCTTTATCTGACTTCATATACCAATGATCGGAATGTTCTCTGGTAACTTACAGTCCTAGGAAGCAGGAAGTACAGTGTTAAGAGCAGGGATGTAGGTGCTGATGTGCTGCCTCACCTTAGTGAGGACATGGTAGATATATGGGTACATAAGACCCCTCCGGTGTCTGTGTTCAGCAACTCTCAGGACTTCTGGAGCTACTGGAGGTAAGGGTGGAATGGTGATATCCATGTGGTTCCTCGTAGACATAGACAGCAGAGATGGGATGTGAGGCTCGCCATCACCTAGGCTCGCTTCTGAAACTCCAGTATCAACAGGCCGTGGCCAGGACCCTCTGTGACGATTAGGATTTTCCCAGTCCGGCTGGTGCAAAAGTGATTCTGTGATATGACTAAAAAATTTAGAAAGACAGTGTCAGACAGAAAAGGGAGACTGATAAAGAGATTCCTACTCAAGATGCCTCTTCTGGACCCAAGAGTCTGACAAACCCTTTGGAGGTCAGGACACTGGGTTAGCACTGGACTGATAACTTTCCTTTCAATGGCCATTACTGACTTCTTGGCTTCTTTCATCTGACACCAACCAAAGTGATCAAGTCACTGGAATCACTCTGGACCCTTTATACCTTGTAAGATGCCATATTGAGAGTTTGGTGCGATCTCAGCTCACCACACCCTCTGCCTCCTGGGTTCAAGCGATTCTCCTGCCTCAGCCTCCCGTATAGCTGGGATTATAGGCATGCGCCACCACACCCGGCTTATTTTGTATTTTTTAGTATAGATGGGGTTTCTCCATGTTGGTCAGGTTGGTCTTGAACTCCTGACCTCAGGTGATCTGCCCGCCTCAGTCTCCCAAAGTGCTGGGATTACAGGCATGAGCCACTGTGCTCAACGAGTTTGCTTATGTTTTAAGAAAATAATCACAATTTACAACCTCAAAGCAGCTCTGTTTCCCAGGAATAATCTGCTTAGAGGAATAATCTATGAACAAATGAGCTAGCACAAATCCCACTCTTTTAATCCACAGAACCCTGCCTTAGTAAGCAAGATAATTGCTTCCTCAACTATTCCACTATTTCTACTCTATAAATGCTTTTCTGTCTTTTTTTGACATTTAATCTACCCTCCTCACAAATTAAGAAATCACAGCCAGCTGGGCACGGTGGCTCACACCTGTAATCCCAGCACTTTGGGAGGCCAAGGCGGGTGGATCACGTGGTCAAGAGATCGAGACCATCCTGGTCAACACGGTGAAACCCCGTCTCTACTAAAAATACAAAAAAAATTAGCTGGGCGTGGTGGCGCGCGCCTGTAGTCTCAGCTACTTGGGAGGCTGAGGCAGGAGAATTGCTTGAACCCAGGAGGCGGAGGTTGCAGTCAGCCGTGGTCGCGCCACTGCACTCCAGCCTGGCGCCTGGTGATGGAGTGAGACTCTGTCTCAAAAAAAAAAAAAAAAAAAAGAAATCATAGCCATGCTATCCACACCAAGGCTTCCTTAACCAGCCACTATCCTGCCTTTTACCTCAGTGGCTCAGTGGCCTGGGTGTTTGAAAATTACCATCTGCACAGGGCCAAATAAGCATAAAGAGAGCAAGCAGAGAAAAAGTTTTCCTACTTTGCTTTCCTAAGAGCAAAACACTACAGAGGAAAGCCAGGAAAGCCAGGAATTATACTTCCCCACACCCTCTACCCATCTAACAAGTAAAATAATACAGATGCCTCAGATATCTATTTCCCTAAGCGTCTCTAGAGATACTTACTCAGTGCTAGCTCCATTTGGCTCATCACCATCAGAGGAAGAGGACTGGGAAGAGTCTGGTCCCAAAGGAGGTGATGCTTTAGAAGGCAGGTAATTGGGAAACTGGGATGCAGAAGAGTCATAAGAGACAGCCCAATTGCCAAAGGGGTTGTTCTGCAGCATGGGATCCTCAGAAAAAGCATGGGATTCCCCCAAAGTATGGGAGGAGAAGAGAAGAGATGAGTTGGGTTCCACTGGGAATGGTGATGGATATTTCACTTTCTGGGGCACTTGGTGAGAAAACTAAAGGATAAAACAGACAGAAAGCAATTTAACATTTTACAACGCTCCGAGATGGCTCGCTCTGAAGTTGTGAGTGACACAGTGGATGATGCCAGTAGCAGAGATTGCTGAGATACAAAGTACCTAGTGAGAATAATGAGAAATGATTCTAACAGTGACGTAGGAACAGAAGGCTCCACAGGCAGGACACTGAACAGTTGAGGACTCCTAGAACTATTCTCTGATATTAGCTAATCTACTTTCACAACGACTATTGGTACCGATTTGGATGCTTTTTTTGCATAGTCTTACAGCCTTAAGTTGAGAAGGTAATACAGGTATATACGGCCTTGACAGTCTAACAACACTGAATCACCCTTAACTCCTCAGATTATAAAAATCAGGAAGCAATCTGAGTCTAATGCTAATAAACGGTGTCAGGCTAAAGGATGCTTACCATTGGCTTTCCAGTAGAAATGGCGCCCACCTGATTTTGTGGAGGAGGAGGATTTCCAAGCCGATTGTTCCGAAAACCTGAAGCCAAGAGAAAGAGATATATACTTCAGTCAATTTCAATAATTCTTCAGCCAATTCTAATAATTCTACCATGTTATATTCTGCTCACCCTGTATCACCTGAAAAATTGTTATTAATAAGTTACAATTTATTGAATAGCTACTATGTGCCATGCTGCAAACCTGACATAAATTATTTCATCTGGTAAGAATCTTATAAAGTAGGTATCATGAGCCACATTTCATACAAATGTGACTTGCCAAGGTTCATTTGCTAGTAATTAGCAGAGATGGAATTCCAACTTAGGCCAGACCCCAAAGACAGGGCTATTTTACATATACCAGGCCAGAATGGGGGTTGGCATCAGAAGAAGCCCAAGCTAAGGAAACGGCATTGCACCCCATCTGTAAATCTGAGAAAGCAGGCCCCCCCCACCTTTTTTTTTTTTTAGATGGAGCTTCACTCTTGTTGCCCAGAATGGAGTGCAGTGGCATGATCTCAGCTCAGTGCAACCTCCGCCTCCTGGGTTCAAGGGATTCTCCTGCCTCAGCCTCCCGAGTAGCTGGGATTATAGGCACCTGTCATCATACTTGGCTAATTCTTGGTATTTTTAGTAGAGACAGGGTCTCCTCATGTTGGCCAGGCTGGACATGAACTCCTGACCTCAGGTTATCTGCCCACCTTGGCCTCCCAAAGTGCCAGGATTACAGGTGTGAGCCACCACACCTGGCCAGGGCCCTTCTTATGTCTCTTATGACATAGAAATTAAAAGGAGAAAGTCTACCAAACAGGGATAAGGAATGACTTGTAGGAGGATACAACATCAACGAGTGATTCCACTCTGGCTCTGGAGTTCCTGAGGGACCAACTCAGTTTCCCCTATGAACAGAGCAGCTTAGGGTCAGATGCAAGCCTTACCTAGAAAGGAGGGACCCACTGGCAGCGAAGAGAGTTTGGTTGTGACCGAATAGTACTCAACTGCTTTCTTGAATCGCTCTATTTTATCTTCTGTCCTGGACTGGATGTTGGAACATCGGATTTTCAGAAGAAGAAACAACATGAGAGTGTTTTTTTAATACAATTTATAATTTGGGAGTTAAAATAATGATCAGAAATCAAATATTTAAAGAAACATAAGGCAGGAAATTCTCACCTGGCAGAAAAGATTAGGCAGGGAGAAAGCATTATAAAACGTAAAATATCACATAGTATGACCATCCAAAGATATTTTGGTATCTTCCCTTATAGTATGTTTTAATTTTATTATTTTTTTATTATTTTTTTTTGAGATGGAGTCTTGCTCTGTCGCCCAGGCTGGAGTTCAATGGTGCCATCTTGGCTCACTGCAACCTCCACCTCCCGGGTTCAAGCGATTCTCCTGCCTCAGCCTCCCAAGAAGCCGGGATTACAGGTGTGCACCACCACTCCCGGCTAATTTTTGTGTTTTTAGTAGAGACGGGGTTTTACCACATTGGCCAGGCTGGTCCTTGAACTCCTGACCTCAGATGATCCACCCGCCATGGCCTTCCAAAGTGCTGGGATTACAGGCATAAGCCACCGTGCCCAGCCAATCTTTTTATGTTTGCTCAGGCTGGTTTCAAACTCTTGGCCTCAAGCAATCCTCCCACCTCAACTTCCCAAAGTCCTGGGATAACAGGCATAAAATCACTGTGCCTGGGTTACAGTATTATTTTATATATTTTTTTGTTGCTGTATAGCTGGTCTATTATGTACAATTTTGTATCTTGCTTTTATTATGATAATCATCTAATCTAAGTAATCTTGAATGGCTGCATATTTTGTCATTATGAATGTGTCATAAATTACGTAACCTCTTCCCTAATATTTAACAGTTAGGTAATTTTTCACATTTGGCTTTTATAAAATATACAGCAGGCCGGGCGCGGTGGCTCACGCCTGTAATCCCAGCACTTTGGGAGGCTGAGGCGGGTGGATCACGAGGTCAAGAGATCGAGACCATCCTGCTCAACATGGTGAAACCCCGTCTCTACTAAAAATACAAAAATTAGCTGGGCATGGTGGCACGTGCCTGTAGTCCCAGCTACTCGGGAGGCTGAGGCAGGAGAATTGCTTGAACCCGGGAGGCAGAGGTTGCGGTGAGCCGAGATTGCGCCATTGCACTCCAGTCTGGGTAACAAGAGCGAAACTCCGTCTCAAAAAAAAAATAAAATAAAATAAAATAAAATATACAGCAAAGAGTATATATTGTCTATATAACTTTTTTTTCTGGATTTCAGATTATGCTCTTAGGAAAATATCCTAAAAATAAAATTATTGGTTCAAGAGTTATGAACATTAAGACCAAAGGCACTTAAACATATATAAAACCACAATGACACCACCACATATCCACCAGAATGGATAAAATAAAGGACTATCAATATCAAACACTGGCAAGGATATGAAATAACTGAACTCCAGTACATTGATGGTGGGAGCGTACATTGGTATAGTTTAGAAAACAATTTGGCAGTTTCTAATACAATTAAATTATACTTACCATATGATACAGCAATCCTACTTCTAAGTATTTATCCAAGAGAAATGAGTACATATATCCACCAAAAGACATGAACAAGAATGTTAACTGCTTTATTCATAATAGCCCCAAACTAGAAACAACTCTCTATATGTATCAACAGAAGAATAAATAAATTGTGGTATATTCATACAATGGAATACTATATAGTAATAAAAAAGAACAGAGTAGTGATATACATAATAATATGTGTAAGTCTCAAAGATATTACACTGACTGAAGAAGAGAGACACAAAAGAGTACATATAAGCTGGGTGTGGTGGCTCACACCTGTAATCCCAGTACTTTGGGAGGCCAAGGTGGGTGGATCACGAGGTCAGGAATTCAAGACCAGCCTGGCCAAGATGGTGAAACCCTCTCTACTAAAAATACAAAAATTAGCCAAGCGTGGTGGCGGGTGCCTGTAATCCCAGCTACTCAGGAGGCTGAGGCAGAGAATCGCTTGAACCCGGGAGGTGGAGGCTGCAGTGAGCCAAGATCACACCTACACTCCAGCCTGGGCAACAGAGTGAGTCTCTGTCTCAAAAATAAATAAATAAATAAAGCTCTCATGTAGGCATATTTTTATGTAAGTCTCTTGGGTTATTTCACAGGACAAATTTTTAGAAGTGCAGTTACTAGGTTAAGGGTGTGATCATTTTCACAAACTCTTGACATGATACTAAATCTCTTTCCAAAACAAATGCCTCAAGTTATGCTATTATCACCATCAATGTATGAGAGTGTCTCATTTACCATACAGTCCTAGTGTTGAGTATTCTCTATGAATAAAATTCATTTACTAACTATAAGAAACAATATTTCTTATAGGAAGTCAGAATATATACTAAATAAGAAAACTGTAAAACATGTACAATGTGCTCTCTCATAGACTGTGACTTTTTTTGCTTTTAATTTTAAATTTATTTATTTATTTATATTTTTGAGACAGGGTCTTCTCTGTCGACCATGCTGGAGTGCAGTGGCATGATGATAGCTCACTGCAGCCTTGAACTCCTGGGCTCAAGTGATTCTCTTGCCTCAGCCTCCTGAGTAGCTGGACTACAGGTGTGTGCCATCATGCCTGGCTAGATTGTGACTGTTAACACTCCAGGATCTATACAGCATTCCAGGCCTCTTTTTTTTTTTTTTTTTTTTTTAAAAAGAGACGGGGTTTCACCATGGTGGCCAGGCAGATCGCGAACTCCTGACCTCAAGTGATCCACTCGCCTTGGCCTCCCAAAGTGCTGGGATTACAGGCGTGAGCCACCGCGCCCGGCCTCTCTAGTCCTCTTTATTTGCATGCATGCATGTACACAAACACAAGAGTCGAGGTCTCCAGGTCCTCCAGCCTGACTTAAAAACAAAATGGGGCTGGGCACGGTGGCTCAAGCCTGTAATCTCAGCACTTTAGGAGGCTGAGGTGGGTGAATCACGAGGTCAAGAGATCGAGACCATCCTGGCCAACATGGTAAAACCCCGTCTCTACTAAAAATACAAAAATTAGCTGGGCGTGGTGGCGTGCACCTGTAGTCCCAGCTACTCCGGAGGCTGAGGCAGGAGAATCGCTTGAACCCAGGAGGCGGAGGTTGCAGTGAGCCGAGATTGTGTCACTGCACTCCAGCCTGACGCCTGGCAACAGAGTGAGACTCTGTCTCAAAAAAAAAATAAAATAAAAAGGCTCTGCTTTTTCCAGAAAGCTGAATTTTATATAACTGTTTGAAAGAAGGGTTACTGGCTGGCCCTGGTGGCTACTGTCTGTAATCCCAGCACTTTGGGAGGCTGAGGCAGGCAGATCACTTGAGGTAAGGAGTTCAAGACTAGCCCTGGCCAACATTGTGAAACCCCGTCTCTACTAAAAATACAAAAAATTAGCCGGGTGTGGCGGCGTACACCTGTAGTCCCAGCTACCCAGTAGGCTGAGGCACAAGAATCGCTTGAACCTGGGAGGTGGAGGTTGCAGTGAGTTGAGATCATGCCACTGCACTCCAGCCTGAACAACAGAGTGAGACTCAGCCTCCAAAAAAAAAAAAAAAAAAAGAAAGGGTTCTCAGGGGCAGGAGTGAAAGAAAAAAGGATGCTAAAACCACAAACCATATGTAGAGTCCCCTCAGCACCTCTCCACCCACTCCCCTCTCCAGAAGTGAATAATGTTACCAGTTTGGTAAATGTACTTTCATCAATGTTATGTGTATATGCACACATATATACGGACACCAATAAGGCTTTGTTTTTTCCATAAGTGAAACTGTATCATCATGTTATTTTCATCTCGCTTTTTGTACTTAACATGTCTTACAGACTATTCAATGTCAATATGTAGAGATCTGTGACCCTATCCCCTGATATACTGAATTACATGTACTTGCCTTAATGTACCACTATGCCCCATGCCCTGACAGGCAAATACATACTCTTCCTTCAAGGGGTATCACTTCTATGAAACCCTTCTGGACTGCCCTCTCCTCCTCTGTGTTTTCTCTTTACTGTACTTACTTATTTGCTTCTGCCTCCCCATTTAACTTCAAGTTCTGTGAGGACACAGAATGGTTTCCTCACATTAATATCCTAGTGTCTACCACAGGACCTTTCACATAAAAGAACTATCTCAGTATCTGCTGCTCCATGATGATATATAATCAAGTGTAGCCTACCCCTTTATTTTTGAGACAGAGTTTCGCTCTTGTTGCCCAGGCTGGAATGCAATGGCGCGATCTCTGCTCACTGCAACCTCCGCCTCCCAGGTTCAAGCGATTCTCCCACCTCAGCCTCCTGAGTAGCTGGGATTACAGGCATGAACCACCACGCCCGGCCAATTTTGTATTTTTAGTAGAGATGGGGTTTCACCATGTTGGCCAGGCTTGTCTCAAACTCCTGACCTCAGGCGATCTGCCTGCCTCGGCCTTCCAAAGTGCTGGGATTATAGGCATGAGCCACTGCGCCTGGCAAGTCATACCCTTTCTTTTAGAGATCCACAGAGGCACAGGTAGCAAGGTAGAATCCATAACCTTGACATTATTATCTAAGAGTTCGTATATGTTTGTTTTAGTAGAGCTCTCCTCATCATTCTGTGACTATCAAAAATGATTTGGTAAAAATTATACAGCAACAATGGAAAATGCTGGGTCCGAATCCCCACGGGGCAAAAAATAAAAAATAAATAAAAAAAGAAAAAAAATGGTGTTTTTTATACATATGTATATATGTATTTTTTCTTTTTAGATGGAATTTTGCTCTTGTTGCCCAGGCTGGAGTGCAATGGTGCAATCTTGGCTCACTGCAACCGCTGCCTCCTGGGTTCAAGCAATTCTCCTGCCTCAGCCTCCCGAGTAGCTGGGATTACAGGCAAACACCACCACGGCTGGCTAATTTTGTATTTTTAGTAGAGACAGGGTTTCTCCATGTTGGTCAGGCTGGTCTTGAACTCCTGACCTCAGGTGAGCCGCCCACCTCGGCCTTCCGAAGTGCTGGGATTACAAGCGTAAGCCACTGTGCCTGGCTAAGATACATTATTAAGTGAATAAAGGTTAATTTTTTTTTACAGAGAGACAGCTACCTTATCAAAACATACATATAAAGAAGACCAGGGTGGAATCAGGATTGACATCTCTATTTTCCAATTTTTGGAGTCTTTTTAGTTAAAAGGGGGTCCTCATAATTAAGAATGATCATTATCCAAATACCAAAATTTATGACGCTGTAAGCCAAAAATATTCACTACTTACACAGCATGACTTGCTAACATCTCTCTCTACTAACATCTCTCCCTACCAAAGAAATTACCACAAGAAAGTTATTTCTTTGTAGGTCAGTCCCTTCCTAACCGTCTGATGCAAACGGTTGAAAGGATAATGCAAATCAAAGTAAATTAGCAACTCTGTCATAAGGGTCAGGATTTTCTAAAGTTAAGGAAAATGCTGGAGGACTGCTTACTTCATGCTAGAAATCACAGACAAATGAGGATCTCCTACAGTTGTAACATTACAAAAGATAATGGCAAGAAAGGCATTTGAGAAGAGAATGGTTTGAATATCAAAACAATGTAATTCCTTGGAAAAAATAAAGACTAAGTATACTTTCTCTAAAAGAAAAAACCACCCCTCTTTATGATTGTGCTAGCAAGTTATATGTGAAGTAACAGATGTTAGATTGTACTATCACAATTTTTTCTTTTTTTGAGATAAGAGTCTCACTCTGTCACCCAGGCTGGAGTACAATGGCACGATCTCAGCTCACTGTAACCTCTCTCTCTCGGGTTCAAGGAATTCTCCTGCCTCAGCCTCCGGAATATCTGGGATTACAAGCGCCTGCCACCACACCTGGCTAATTTTTGCATTTTTGGTAGAGACGGGGTTTCACCACGTTGGCCAGGCTATTCTCAAACTCCTGACCTCAAGTGATCTGCCTGCTTCAGCCTCCCAAAGTGCTGGGATGATAGGCCTGAGTCACCGTGCCCTGCCCCGTCACAAAATTTTCCTGGAAAATTATGCCCCCAAATCAAATACTTGATTTTACTCTTTATTCATTTAAAAAATTCATAGAGGTTTCAGTTCTGGATAAAATGAAGTAGGCACACTTCACCAGGGATTATTAAAGGTAATAATATTATTAAAGAACCAATTATTAAAGGTAATTCTAAAAACCAGGGCTAGCTATTTGAGGACTCTAAAAAATAACCAGTGCCAGGCAGATTAGGGAAGAAGACCAGGATTCGAAGTACCACTGAACTAATAGTGAGTTCCACATTTCTTTTTCTTCTAGTATTCCCTAGAGAGGTCACATGTAGCCTAAAATCCACAAATGTCCACTGATGTGGACAGCGAGAGCTCCAGGAGAAACCAGTTTTGTTCTGGCCTGAGGAGTAGGAGAGAGGTCTCCAAAAACTCAAGAGTGTATAGAAATCTCCAACTTTCCTTCCTTTTTTTTTTTTTCTGTTTTCTTACATGCCAGCTGAAAGCAAACTTTTAGTGGCGGCAGTGGCAATGGGAAAATAGCAGGAAACTGAAACTGTGAATGATAGGAACCTTCCTCTCCAATCAGAGGAGCAGTAGTCTCAAGAGGGTGGGGTTAGTCCCCAATGCTTTTTTTCTCTCTCTGTTCTCCTACTGCTTGGCCCTAGCCTTGGGCTCAGTCACATAAAGTGCATAGCGGAGTTGGACAATTAAAACCCTGACTCTGGCCGAGCGCAGTGGCTCACACCTGTAATCCCAGCACGTCGGGAGGCCAAGGCAAGTGGATCGCTTAAGCCAGGAGTTCGAGACCAGCTTGGCCAACATGGTGAAACCCCATCTCTACTAAAAATACAAAAATTAGCCAGGCATGGTGATGTGTGCCTGTAGTCCCAGCGACTCTGGAGGCTGAGGCGGGAGAATTGCTTGCCACCAGAAGTTTTGGGCTGTAGTGTGCTATGCCTACAGGGTGTCCACACGAAGCTCGGCATCAATATGGTCACTTCCTGGAGGCGAGGGACCATCAAGTTGCCTAAGGAGGGATGAACCCGCCCAGGTCGGAAACAGAGCAGGTCAAAATTCCTGTGCTAATCAGTAGTGGGATTGTGCCTGTGAATAGCCACTGCACTCTGCCTGAGCAACAGAGTGAGACCCTATCTCTTAAAAATAAAAATTAAAAAAAGAAAGAAAGAAAACCCTGACTTTAGGGCAGAAGGACTGAAAAGGGGGTGGTCCAATAAACCAGAAGTACTGAAGAGATCACAGAGAGGGGCGTAGTTCAAGAAGTGACCCTATAAAGTTGTTTATGAACTCTTGCGCTCACCCATGAGCTACACATGCATAGATCTGATAACTAAACAGCAGCCTACAGAACCTGAGATCTGAATTAAGAGATAGACCATGGCCCAAGTCTCAGACTGGCCACTAGGTGGTATACATACAGGATGGATCCAAATAAAATTCTGACATTGAAACTACAGCTCACGGAAGAATGGTGAGAACTGGTGGCCTAAACCGAAATGGGTTGACGGTCTCCTAAAAACTAAACTACAGGTTGAATTTTCCTAATCTGAAAACCTGAAAACCAAAGTACTCCAAAATCCAAACCTTTTCAAGCACCAACATGATGCTCAAAAGAAATGCCCAGTGGAGTATTTTGGATTTCACATTTGGGGATTAGGAATGTTCAACCAGTAAGGACAAGACAAATATTCCAAAATTTAAAAAACAAAAATCCAAAACACTTTTGGTCCCAAGCATTTTGGATAATGGATACTGAACCTGTATCAATATTCCCCATAATACTGAAACAAGAGCAAGGGTCCCAGAAAATAATAATCCAAATGTCCAAGATGTAATCCAAAAATACTTGATATAGGCAGAACCAGCAAAAATTTAATGTTTTATAGAAAAAGACAATCAACAGATGCCAATACCTATATGACGTCTATGTTGAAATTATCTAACAAGGACTTTAAAGAAGCTATTATAAAAATGGTTGAAAGTAATCATAACACTTTTGAAAAAACAAGATACAAAGTCTCAGCAGGCTGCCCAGTGGCTCCTGCCTTTGGGAGGTCGAGGCAGGTGGATCACTTGAGGTCAGGAGTTTCAGACCAA
Organism: Alouatta palliata; assembly: GCA_004027835.1. Lineage (NCBI taxonomy): Eukaryota > Metazoa > Chordata > Mammalia > Primates > Atelidae > Alouatta > Alouatta palliata. The sequence continues at coordinate 3,710 of PVKV010022012.1, read as the reverse complement.
CCTGGCCAACATAACACAACCCTGTCTTTACTAAAAATACCAAAAAAAAAATAAGGCGGGCATGGTGGCGCACACCTGTAGTCCCAGCTACCTGGGAGGCTGAGACATGAGGATCACTTGAAACTGGGAGGCGGAGGTTGCAGTGAGTCAAGATCACACCACTGCACTCTAGCTTGGGCAACACAGCAAGACAGCAAATGGAAATTTTAGAATTTCCACTGGAAATGGCTCACACTTATAATTCCAGCACTCTAGGAGGCCATGGCAGGAGGAGTGCTTGAGGCCAGGAGTTTGAGACCAAGCCTGGGCAACATAGTGAGATTCAGTATCTACAAAAAAATATTTTTTAAAAAACAGAACTTAAAATTACAATAACCAAAATTAAAAAAATAATCAGTGGATTGACACTTCGAAGAATAGAGACGACAAATGAATGATGCAGAGAAGCTGATGACAGATTAGTAGAAATTATCCAGGGAGAAAAATAATTAACAAAAAAAGAACAGTCTCAGGGATATATGGGATAATACCAAAAGGCCTAACGATGGTGTCATTGAAGTCATGTAAGGAAAGGAGAAAGATGTAGAGCAGAATATCAATTTTAAGAAATAGCCAGGCGTGGTGGCTCATGCCTGTAATCCCAGCACTTTGGGAGGCCGAGGTGGGTGGATCACGAAGTCAGGAGTTCAAGACCAGCCTGACCAACATGGTGAAACCCCGTCTCTACTAAAAATACAAAAATTAGCTGGGCATGGTGGCATGTGCCTGTAATCCCAGCTACTCGGAAGGCTGAGGCAGGAGAATCACTTGAACCTGAGAGAATCACTTGAACACTGAGCTGACACCACTGCACTCCAGCCAGGACGACAGAGTAAGACTCTGTCTCAAAAAAAAAAAAAAAAAAAGAAAGAAAAGAAAAGAAAAGAAAAGAAATAATAGCAGCCGGGCATGGTGGCTCACACTTGCAATCCCAGCACTTTGGGAAGCCAAGGCGGGTAGATCACCTGAGGTCAGGAGTTCAAGACCAGCTGGACAATATGGTGATATCCTTCTCTACTAAAAATACAAAAAATTAGCCAGGTGTGGTAGCAGGTGGCTATAGTCCCAGCTACTTGGGAGGCTGAGGCAGGAGAATCCCTTGATCCCGAGAGGCAGAGGTTGCAGTGAGCTGCGATTGTGTCACTGCACTCCAGCCTGGGTGACAGAGTGAGACTACATCTCAAATAAATAAATAAATAAATAAATAAAAATAATAGCTAAAAACTCCCCAAATTTCGTGAAAGACAAACAGAGATGCAAGAAGCTTTAAACACAATAAATTCAAAGAAATCCATGCCAGACACATCACTGGCAAATTCTACAAAACAATTAAAGAAGAAATAACACCAACAGTTCTTTCCTCTTCTATTTTTGGAAGAGATTTCTGCAAAATCTCTTCCAAATACAGAAGAGGAAAGAACTCTTGCCAACTCATTTAATTAAGTCTGGCATTATCTTGATAATAAAACCAGATCAAGGACAGTACAAAAAAATTATAAATCAGTATCTCTCATGAAAATAAATGCAAAAATAAGGAAACACCAGCAATTCAAATCTAGCAACACAAAAAGGGACTAATATATTACAACCACATCCTAGGAATATAACCAAAATATTAATGGACTAAAGAAGAAATACAACATGATCCTATCAATATATGTGGAAAAATGCCATTGGCAAAATACACCATCCGTTCATTATAAAACATCCAGGAAACTAGGAACAGAAGATAACTTCCTCAACCTGATAACATGCATAAAAACTACAGCTAATATCCTACGTAAGGAAGACTGAATCCTTTCTCTAAAGATCAGGAACAAGAGAAGAATACATATTCTTAGCATTTGTATTCATATTATTTGGAAATCATAAACAGTGCAGTAAGTCAAGAAGAAAAAGGCATACAGATGGGAAAATAAAATAAAATGGTCACTATTGATAGACAATATGATCACCTACACAGAAAATCCCAAGAAATGTACCAGATAACTCCTAGAACTAACAAGTGAGTTTAGAAGAATCATAGAATACAAGGTCAACACACAAAAATCAACCGCATTTCTATATTAGCAATGAACAATTAGAAATTTAAAAAACAAAACATCCTTTATAATAGGTGTCTCAAATTTAAATGCTTAAGTATAAATATATATATATATTTTTTTTTGGGACAGAGTCTTACTCTGTCGCCGAGGCTGGAGTGCAGTGGAGCGATCTCGGCTCACTGCAACCTCTGCCTCCCGGGTTCAAGCGATTCTCCTGCCTCAGCCTACTGAGTAGCTGGGATTACAGGTATGTGCTTCCACGCCTGGCTAATTTTTGTATTTTTAGTAGAGACAGGGTTTCACCATGTTGGCCAGGCTGGTCTTGAACTGTTGACCTTGTGATCCGCCGGCCTCGGCCTCCCAAAGTGCTGGGATTACAGGCGTTAGCCACTGCGCCCGACCAATATAAATATTTTTATATGTACAGAAGTTGTATGCTAAAAACTATAAAACTTCTAGCTGATGAAAAAAAATCAAAGAAGACCTAAATAAATAGGCAAATAATATTCATAGGTTTAAAGGCTCACCAAATTCATCTATATATTTAATGCAATTCCAATAAAAATCACAGCAGGATTTCTTGCCTGGGTAATATAGTGGGACCCTATCTCTACAAAATATTTGAAAATTAGACAGGCATGGTGACACATACCTGTAGTACTAACTACTTGGGAGGCTGAAGCAGCAGGATCACTTGAGCCCAGGAGGTTGAGGCTGCAGTGAGCCATGTTTGTGCCACTGCACTCCAGCCTGGGCAACAGAGTGACACTCTGTCTCTAAATAAATAAATAAATGTGGTGGAATCACTAACCAATTTTAAGACTTATTATAAAGCTACAGTAATCAAGATAGTGTATTACTGGTAAAAGGATAGACACATAGATCAACTGAACAGAACAGTGTCCAGAAACAGACCCACAACAACATGGTCAATTGATTTGTAACAAAAGCGCAAAGGGTATTCAATGAGGAAAAGATAGTCTTTTCAGCAAACTGTGCTGAAACAATTTGACATTCATATGAAAAACAAACAAAACCTCTCATACTTTATACAGAAAATATGGATGATTTGTTCTAAAACGTGAAGTGTAGAACTATGTAATTAAAAAAGAAAAACAGGCCAGGCGTGGTAGCTCACGCCTGTAATCCTAGCTTTGGGATGCCAAGGTAGGCGGATCCCTTGAGGTCAGGAGTTTGAGACTAGCCTTGCCAACAATTAAAACCCCGTGTCTACGAAAAATTAAAAAAATCAGTCGGGTGTGGTGGCGCACGCCCATAATCCCAGCTGCTCAGAAGGCTGAGGCACGAGAATCGCTTGAACCTGGGAGTTGAAGGTTAAAGTGAGCCGAGATAGTGCCACTGCACTCCAGCCTGGGTGACAGAGTAAGACCTCATCTCAAACAAATAAGTAAATAAATAAGAAAAACAGGGCCGGGCGCGGTGGCTCACGCCTGTAATCCCAGCACTTTGGGAGGCCGAGGCGGGTGGATCACGAGGTCAAGAGATCGAGACCATCCTGGTCAACATGGTGAAACCCCGTCTCTACTAAAAATACAAAAATTAGCTGGGCATGGTGGCACGTGCCTGTAGTCCCAGCTACTCGGGAGGCTGGGGCAGGAGAATTGC